>CM068708.1:40783021-41079678 GCA_035079005.1 Fraxinus americana
AAATATTTGTCATAGTACGAGTGATTTCCTTATCCTCATAAATATCCCCAAAACAAAAATCAACATACTCCAATTTATATCTTGGGTCAAGTACAGTAGCAATCAACAACAACTGGTTAACACTTTCCATTTTTCCCCAATACTTGTCAAATTTTTTTTCATGTTAATGACCATATCACTCAAAAGATAATCATCACTTTTACTCAAAAGATTTCCTATGTTTCATCTTCTCTAAACATAATTGTGGAAGTGGAGGAAGAGACGTAGCACTTTTTTCTAAATTTGTTGTTGAAGGGGTTTCATTGATAGCTTCAATTTCACTATCCATATCCACATTCATATCTATACAAATCAGTGTTCAAAAATGCGTAATGCGTTACGATGCGTCGAGGTCGAGAATCAAGAATCACAAGTTTAAGCGTGTCAATGCGGAGAATAGGCGTCATAATGCGTTTCGTACTTTTAATATTATTTTAAGTATAATAAATAGATTTTTATATTTAAAAACAATTTTTTTATATAAAAATAAACATACACATTTACTATTAAGTATTAATTATACTGTTAATGGATTGGACACTAAGTAGAGGATTTTCTTGAGGTCTTGCACAATTAAATTCATTGAGGAACCAATTCTTTTTTTTTTTTTTTTTTTTTATGAAAGAGAAAAAAAAATTGAGGAACCAATTCCAAACTTTGATAATAGCATATCGTAATAGTAAAATATCAACCTTCTTTTAACACCCCACCCCACTCACCCACCCCACTTCTCCTCCTTGTCTATTAGTCTCTCTCTTCTCTGTTCTTGACTTCTTGCTGGGAAGGGAGAGAGATGAATTTCAGAATGTTCCAATGTAAATATTAAGAATATTCATATACCAATTTTCCATAACTTCTGTGACCTACAAATCTTTCTTTGAATCTTTTTGCTGGGAGATGTTTGAAACTATCATAATCATAACCATGGAAGCTAACTCAGAATCCCTAGAAAATGTGAAAAATGAAGAAGAAGAATGGATAAGCAATCGTCTCCAAAGGCTGTTTTGGAGACACCCATATCAGGTTCGGACACAGATCATAGTAGCATCCTGGTCTGCAACAGTTTTGATAGCAAAAAGGAATTTCAGGGGAATTAGGTTACGAGTTACAATGGAAGAATTTGTTGGTTCGGATAAAGACGAGGACTTCAATGAAGAAATTTGCAACAATTTCATTGTTGGGTGGATATGACCTTTCGAAGAAGATCTCTAAAGGAAAATTGGAGAGAAATCGTAGTGCATAAGACACCTGAATACCTGATTGTGCTCGCACCTAATCGCAGCCATACACAGTAAGAGCCAATCCCACATCGAAACTTCGTAATAGAAGAGTTAGAAATGATGGTTATAAATGAATGGGCCAACAGAATCCTCTTCTAAGCAGCTTTCTGGGCCTATTAATTGTTGGGCTGGAAGTTGAATAGTTCAAAATTTATTTCTATTTATTAATTATTATTATTTATAAATAATAAAAAATCAGTGGAACTGGGTAAGTTGGTTTCTGATTAAAAAAAAAAAGAAGTTCGTAAAAAAAATTTAAAATAATGCACGCTTAGGCTTAATTATGGGCGCCTAGGTGTGCTTTGTCAGTCAACACATGGCGTTGACCGCGTTTTCATGCGCATAGGGCAAATGTGAGGCGTTTTTAATGCCCGTCACGCGTAAGCGCGCTTAAGCGGCGTGTTTTGGCGCATTTTAGAACACTGATACAAATAAACAAGAAGTTAAAGATTAGTCATCCACTACAACAAGCATTAGAATATAACTTTGCAATTTGTGACTCAGTTTAGCATTAGAAGATGTCTGCTCATTTGAGAAGTTTGAGCAGGTCAGACCTGTGCAGACCAATTAGACACTATCTGATTATTACTATCACTGTGATTTCAAGTTTTCAATTACTCATAACGAGAACCATGCATTATAGGCCCCACGAAAATCAAATACACATAGCAATCTACTTGCATGTGGAGCTGCAACAAATCCATAGATAAAAGAAAAATAAGAGCAAACTTTTAGCCTTTGGATGTAGCAAGTGGAATATCAAACAATGTTTATATTCTAATGTTGGTTATATAACAACATCATAGGCCCACTTAAACGCAATTTGTGACTCAGTTGAGCATTCATAGCTGGAAAAACTCCTCAATCACCTTCGTGCAATCCCCTCCCAACAAAACTTTAACAAACCCTAGGAGAAATCATTGAAGTCTCGGACAAAAACAGCAGATTTTAGGTTCAAAGTCTAGGCTATCCCAGTAGTGAATCAATCTAGAGAGAATAATCATGCAGGATTTTGAGAAGATCAAACTGATTCAAGGAGATTGATGTTAAATCATTAGAATTCTAGAACAGGGAAAAACTGGTAAGGATCTACTTGCTCAACTATATCATAGGTTCTTGAATTTAAAAGTGAAAGCAGATAAGAAAAATATATGGATTGACACAAGCAATACTAGGCACAGGTATAGAAATATTTAATTACACAAAGTTTTGAAAAATAATCTATGTACCACCAAATTTTCCAAGCATTGGACTAACCTCTATAAAGTAATCAGTGCCTACTTCCACCAACACTTTATCCGCATCATCCAGCGAACCAGGAACACAAAGCGATGCCGTCAAAGGTACCAACATTTTCTTCCCTTAACCAAAAAAGTTTCAAGCACAAATATTTAATAAAACAAAGTAATATAATACGAGTGCATAAACGTAAGTTTTTATATTTTTGTACGACGGCTGTGGAGGCAATTTCGAGGCGGGCTGTGGAGGCAATTTCGTGGAGGGTTGTGGAGGCGATTTGCATTTGGAATTAGGAAATAGGGTTAGGGATAATGGGTTGAGTCAGTTTGAAAATATTTAAACGGTGGACCCGACCCGACCCGACCCGACCCGACTCAACCCATTTTAAAATCAAAACCAACCCGAACCGACCCTATCGGTTCGGGTCTGGTCGGATCCACGATTTTGGGTTATGGGCCCGGCCCCAGTCACACGGTCTCATCTTTTCATCTAATTTTTTTCCTCCACATCAATTCGATTACTCTTGACGAATTTCTTCTGTTTTCCTGTTCACTTGACATTTCCTTCAATTATCTTGAATTTGAGTACCCACTTATCATTATATGTTTGTTGAATTACCACCATATTGAAATTTGATATTAATTAAAACATACATTGCATAAACAAAGTAGAATTGTAAAGTGGATTTGGCAAAACCCTCAATCTAATTGATCCACCTCATAATTTAAGCCTCTATTTAGTATAAATTAAAATCTAAATTTTAATCAAAATCAAAATCAATAATAAATTATAACCATATATTTTATAGAACCCACAATTTTTCAACCACACATTTCATCAATTTTTTTATCAAAATATACTAAAAATCTAATTTTAATCTCCTACCAAATAGGGGTTTAGCCTCTTTTTGGTATGCATTTTTGTGGATAGTGCATTTTTTTAGTTGATGTGGTGGGGAATATGTGATTGAAAAAGAAAGAAAAATTATTGATGTGATGAAAAATATTATTTTATTGAAGAATGTGTGATTAAAATTGAGTAGAAAAATGAAAAATATAATATGGCTCAAACATGGGCTTAATATCTTTTCAAGAACCTAAAAGAAAAAAGAAACTTTAAAATCTCTACACATCTAACCGTGTTTCTCTAAGAAGAAAAACAATTAAAGACAAAATTTAGCAAAACAATTTAATACTAAAGACAGAATTAGCAAGACGACAGAATTGGCAATGTTTGATAATAACCTCAAAACAGCTTCGCATTTGTTTTAGGCAACCGATCAATTCTGTAACGCAAGTAACAAACTCATTGGTAGTCAAACCATAGGATCTGAAACTGAAATCGAACGGCTAAAGTTGATCGAGAAAGGAACAGAGAAGCGTACACACCGTATATGATAATAAAGAGTTTTGACCAAAATGATAAATAGAAAGCAGCTTCAACAGTTAGCTTTTGGTTCCGAAGTTACCTTCAGAGACAAAACCAGTCGTAAACACTTCATAGGAAAGACGTATACTATTGATTTCTCCAATAAAGATGTGATAAACATACGTATTTGTGTAGCAACTAAAAATAACAATACAAGCAACTGTCAATATTGTAATAACAAGACTAGTTAAAATAGCCAACTTAAGGATGTAGCAGATCATCCTATGTTCGATACAAGGGTTTGGCTCAAGAACCACAACAGGCAGATTTTTGGGATGCCCCTGCTGTCTGGTCGGCTTGGGTAATCTTAATGGTTTGAGGCTGCAAAATTCGGGAAACAGATGGACCAGTCTTAAGATTACACATATATGTAAAGAAGTAAAGTGCAAGCAGCTACAAAAAAATAAAAAACATGATTATACCTCGGCCTTTGAGTCGGATTCCGCAAGTCTTTGCTTTATATCCCTGGCTATTGAGAAAAACACCTCCTCCACGTTCATGTTAGTCTTTGCACTCTGTTTGAGATAATAATGTAAGAACTGACTTCTACTGCATATGATTCCAACATCAGCAAACAAGTGTAACTTACTGTCTCAAAGAATTTAATTCCATACTCATCAGCGAGTGCTTGACCCCTGGACGTGGGAACAGCCTGCAGAAATAAGTTTGGTCTGATCAATCTTCGAAGATCTAATAAGCTAGATTAGAAAGCTCGTCAGCATATCACAAAACAAAGAACGATGTGTTTTCTTGTCTACTTGATCTCTCAGGCATGGCATCGATATGTAATTCCATCACTTTTCACCCGCTTTCGTTTTGTTTTTCATTTTATATCTTATTCTTGGAATTACCAAAATCCACCTGGTGGGTTTACATTTGATTTGCATGAAATGCATGCTCACTAAATATCCATCCAATTGAGCTTTAGCTAGCTACCCAATCAGAGCAATGATGCAGAAGAGTCCCACGTATGCTCACTATCTACAACATGTATGCATAAACATACATATGTACAAACAAACACATTTTTGTGTGTGAGTGCTCACTTGGGAGCAGGGGTAAGGATAGAGATTATACCCTTTTGCTTTCATCCATGTCAGCCTTGTTACCCACTAGTATCTTGTTAACATTGTCAGAGGCATGTTGTTCAATGTTACGAATCCAATTCCTGATGTCTAAACAAAGGAACGAGTCAACTTTGACAAAGGGAGAAAGTACTACACTCATAGTTATGCCAATCAAAAATTTAAATGAGATGCATAAGTAAATTAATGGAAGTTAAAAAAAAGAGAGAATTGAAGAATCTGAACAAGGTAAACCCTCTATAGGTGCAATGAAGGGCAAAAGTATCAGGCCCAATAAAAAAAGGGGATGATCAGAATGAGTTGAAATTACTGTTAAAAGATGACTCATCAGTCACATCGTACACCAGCAATATTCCCATAGCTCCACGGTAATACGCTGCAAAATAAATATTTACATTAAGATAATGCTCAGAAATTTCCAGAAAGAAAATGCTTGCATGGAGTCTATAAACACTAAGCTATTGAGCAAAAAGAAAAAAGCCTATTTGAATGTATGATTTTAAAGAAAAGAAGAATCCATAGGAAGGATCTCATTCGACAATATATTTCAATTGTACTTCCTTCCATGGCTAAATGTAGAAAAGGCCACTGCTTGAAAAGTGTTGAGCATTCATGTATGGACTCGTCACAACTATCTGCTTCTAAGGCAATCATCTAATAAGCATCAAAAAGTGTAATACTTGTGCTGCAAAAACAGTGCTGTCTTTTTCAGTCCATGACATGTAAGAGCTAGATTCAAATGTGATCATAAATAAACAGGTTCAGTGCAAACATTAAACATTTATATAGAATAGAGCAGTGGCAACATATGCATGTAATTTAGGATTTCGTTTCACGTGGTTTTTTTTAGGACAAACCTGCCCTCCATTCAATATCTTTCTTCAATCTAACGCCCATCTTGGCACTGCAAAAGCCAAACCAAAGGGAATTGCTTGCTATGCTCACTTGGTGCTCATTCATGCTTGATGGCTAATGAAATGAAGATGAATAATGGCCATTTGAATACGTGTCCACTATCACAATCATATTGGCTTCAGATATGTTACAAAAATTATCCTACATTTTACCACTAAAACATACGAATTATGTATTGCTTCTTCCCTCAAATTTAAAAATCCCTAAATAATGATATTTTCTTGTAATGCATGCAAATGCAATCAAGAAACAAAATTAATTGTTAAAAAAAGGTACAAGCTGACCACAAATAGACCGTTATTCCATGAATTATTAAAAACAATGCATGGTCACTAGAGTTTTAAGCTCATCTATGAAAACAAGCCAAATGCAAACCACCTCAAGCTCCATTCTCCATGAGGTTCAGTTGCAGCCATAATTTCATTCGTGTAAAAAAAAAAAAAAATCTATTGATTGGGAAAAAAAATCACTTTAAAATACGATGCATGTTATGAAGCAGGAAAAGAGGAGAGCAGTCTGCGTCAAATTGAAAGAAAACTAGAATGAAACCATCAATAAACATCGCAAGGGTAACTATGAAGTTTTTTGGATTCTCATGGTACTTAAAACCTCAGAAATCGTTTTCCACTTAAAAGCAGCTGATTCCTAAAATGATAAGACATTTGATCATTCTCTTCTCTACTTTCTTCTTAGATATCCACATGGCACCCAGAATTTTTAAAAAGCTACTTCACATATTTCTAAAGAAACCTTAAATCAATTGAAGAAAAACATGATGAAACTGAAATGCCACACTACTTGAGTATCTGACTAACTGTCTAGGGAAGGGATAGGGGCAAGGGAGCAGATTCATGCATTCGTTATGGCATACCAGTTGTGATGGTTCGGAATCTCTCTTGCCCAGCAGTATCCCAGATTTGCAGTTTGATTCGTTTGCCATCAAGCTCTATGGTCCTTATCTTGAAGTCAATGCTGCATAAGAAAACTGAATCAGATACACCTGGCAGAAGAATGTCAACAAAGCCAAACTGGAGTAGGATATCTTGTATTGGAAAGAAACATACCCAATGGTGGTAATGAAACTGGTAGTGAAAGAGCCATCGGAGAAACGTAAAAGAAGGCAACTCTTACCCACACCTGAAAACATAAAATCATTAAATGTGTGTGACCTAACCTTCAATCCAGATCTCGTTAAACTACAACTTGAAGTGGAAAATTCGGCACAATTTGCCAGAAAAGATATTAATTATACCAAAAGAAATGAAGATATGCTGACATGCACTAAAACGTTCTACATTCAGTCAAGGATAAAATCCACAGCACAGTTCCCAGTGATTTTCGTGTAACAACCATTACTTTCTAATGTTCACTCTTGAGTGACGATATACAGCGAGGTTTCCCTGAAAGGGGATAAACTGGAGCAATTAGACCCCAACCAACAAGCTTCACTCATTTTTGAATAACATGATTAAAAAGACCTGAATACAAAATCTTTCATAGCCTTTTGAACTCATTTGAGACTTATAATATCAGCACCCCTTCATAAAATTCCAATCATTCTTCTGGATAGAAGTCATCAACTTCGCCTCAAGCACTCAAACTTTCCCAGCAATGCTCCCATATATAATCAGCAACTTGTCCTTTGGAACATTTGTCTTTGAACAAGTGTTCCATTTCCTCAAGTTAAATTCTAATCCTACAACTATTCAAAGTCCAAGGGTACATCCTATAAAGAGACCAAGACCCTCATTAATTCTTCAATCGAAAATTACTCTCTACATAAAATTCATAATTATTAAATATATAAAAGTAGCATACGAGCCTATGTGCCAGCAAACATATGCATTGATACCCGCCAGTGCACATTTTTTTAATGATATTGGCGAAACATTTATGCACCTACTGAGCCGAAAAATAGATTTTGACAGATATAATCAAATCTAACCCATGTTTCACCAGTAGACAAAATTATTTTTCGAAAAATAGCCAAGCACAATTTTTTAAAGCAGAAAATCCTATGAAATATTAAACTTTTCCCATTATAAAAGGATATATCAAGAGAATATCTGAAAAATCTTAAATATTCTCCCAGTGAAAAGATCAAAACCATGTCAGGTGAAGTAATAATATGAACATTTCCGATCAAATGCAGATGCGACAACAACACACATAAAAGCACGTCGACATATTTCAAATATTACGCAAAAACCATGATAAAATTTTTAAAATACGTACAGAACTACGTGCATAAAATACGTACCGCTGTCTCCTATCAAGAGAAGCTTGATTAGATAATCGTAATCGGCCCGAGCTCTGGCGGGTGGAGCAGCCATTTGATTCGATCTCAACTTCTTTCCTCAAATACGAAAGGAAAATAAACCCTAGAAAAAGGTACTCGTATTTATTTTTTTCGATTTTCAGATAATTTAAGGAATGAAGAACGGAACAAAATAAAAATAGCATTAATTAAAATAAATAATTTCGTGAAACAAATGCATAAATTTACCAGATCGGAGAGAGAGAAAAAGGGGATCGAATAAATTAAGGAGGAGGAAAAAGAGGAGGGAAGGTCAGTGAGATCAAAGTTAATTAAAGAACTCTGCTTGTACAGCTTGTTGTACAGAAGCAGAATGACCAGAACACGTTTATTTTTTTCAATATTTTACCCACATCGGGTGGGTTCCATGTCAGTTTGCCAAATTCTGTGGAATATATATATTTATGTACAAACAGGATTATTCATCGTGACCACCCGCATTTGTCTTCAGTTACTATTTGCTTAACCAAAATTAAATGGTTACTAATTACCAACTTTAAAAAAATGGATAATTCCATTTGTACCGAAAATGTTACATCCTCTCACATGCATGCGGAGCCAGCATAAATAAAAAAATCACAAATGTATAGTCCTCACACCCTATTGTGTGTGTAGGTAAAAGATTAGGTAAAAAAGTGGATGTACATGTAGCATTGTCCTTAAAAAAAATTACTCATCCATAGTCCATTCAGTTTCCATTCATCCAACTACGCGCAAATGTCCATGTGGCCAATGAAAATTCTAGGTGGCCATTAACTCCATTAAAACTTGACATGTTAGAATGTCACACTACATTCAAATAGTGATTTCTCTTCAAAATGTTAGAATTTTTTTATTTTTTTTTTCGTTCTCAGCCAATATTAAGGGCATGTCTGGTTCCGATTATTTCAATACGAAAATGGATTTTTGGACCGTTATTTGACAGGCACATGGGTCCCTTGCCATGCAAAAAGTCAACAAAAATGGCTTTTGGGGGATTTCAACGGTCCAAATACCAAAAATGCACCCATTTCAAAATATTTAATGCAATCATTAAGGGGCACTCTCGTCTTTTCATAAAACAATTTCATGAACTGATAAGAAGGCAGTCAAAAAAAGCTGTTGCAGTGGGGCCCCCTTTACTGTATAACGTCTCTAATTTACATTAAAATTTCGGCAAAATTGTGCCCAGACAGCCCCTAAACTTCCCGCACAGTTGGAATCCATTTCTTCCCCCAAATTAGTTTGTCATCAATGGAATTTCAAATCAAGACTTTTTCAAACCAAATCCGAAAAACCCTCAAATTAACAAGAACCATAATTCCCTGTTTATCAGAACGCTCTTGTTAATTTATAAAAACCCCACCACCATCCCAAAAGTCACCTACATTAACCAATACTCACCATGCAGAAGGCATTCCCATACAGAGATTGGCTTTCAACCATCACCACAGGTGGAGGCGCTACCAATCCTCACATGAGGAACAGAAGAACAAGTGATGACGAAAAGGCGATTGTGAAAAAAAAAATGGTGACAAAAAATACGATGGTGGTGTTTGGCTGAAGAGGTTGCTACGTGGGCCATGTGGTCTTTTACTTCACGACCATGGCGTCAACACCACCATATTTGATGCGAATGAGCAGAACGAAATTGTTGTTATGAATGAATTGTCAAAGATCGTCACAGTGGAAGAAGGATGCTCCACTGTCAAAGCCAATTTTTTGGTGTTTGTCGGTGGAAAACTGCTTGGAGGGCTTGAAGAAATCATGGGTTCCAAATTTCCCATATATCTGGTGAATTAGTGCCTCCTCTGAGAAAAGCTGGAGCCCTTTGACTCTGATTATTTGAATAACTAAGAAAATTTTGTATCGAAGAATGCTATAAATTTTCCCCTTTGTTAATTATCATTTTCTAATTTCTGAACAAATTTCAACCTAGGAAGTAGGTTGACGAAGGTGCAGATTATCCAACTTGTCAAGCAGATTATCCATCAAAATATTAAATATCTAAAATTATTATTACATTTTGTGTATTCAATGAAATCATTCGAATTCACTAGCAAAAATAAAAATAAAACATGTCATCAAATAGCATAGCATTCAGTTTCATTTGGATCCCGTTAGGTAAATTAGTTATGGTGAATAAATTATAAAAAAAATGAAAAATTTGATTTCAAAATCGGATATCCACCGTCCGATTTGAGAATCGAGAACAGATCGAGGTTTGATCGGTTCTCGATTCCAATTCCTAATTTTTATTTTTATTTTATTTTTTTGAAATTAGGTCGAAACCTCGAAATTCGATTCGACGTGTTTGGTTACAGTTAAAATGTCGACTCCTACTCGTGCTTGCACAAGAAGTTTTGATTTACAAGAAGCCCCTGTTTGTCTACCATTATTCCAAAAAATTGTTTGCTACAGTAAAATTTTTCACTACAAATTCACCCAATAAAATATTATACACACAAACCAATAAAGTTACTTTAATTTTCAATCACACATTCTCCAAAAAATACTATTTATTACTTTATTTTTCTCCCATTAATGGGTGACAAGCACAGCCTTAGGTGTTCTCAACTGGAATTTTATAAATTCTATTAAAATTTATTAATATATAAGATTATGTTTGGTTTGTATTTCAATTTTCAGTCTTAAAATTAGAGTTCATTTTCAGTTTTTTTTAGAACTTGTTTTAAGATTGTTAAAAACACGCTTAATTTGAAAATTTGTGAAATTGTGTTATAACATTTATTCCATGAAATTTTATTATTCAGTAAAATAAAACAATTTTATGTTAATATATTATCAAGTATAATATACATTTTTAGATTAATGAATCTTTCGATATTTTTCTCCCAATACAAAAATAAAATAAAAATAAATAATAAATTTAGTTGGCAAAAAATAGGAAATAAAAAATAAAAAGTAATGACGTGGACTGAAAATTTTTATGTGTTCTCTTAAATATCTCACTACATCATATGTGTGTACATCAATATGTAAGTAGTGATATATATGTAGCTAACCGTTGTTGGGATATGGTGAGATGTTGGTTGTCGGGAAGATCTTTTTCTTTTCCTTTTCAATTGTTTTATTAAGGCTCTATTTGATTGCCACATTTTTCATGAAAAATGTCATATTAGAGGAAAACGAATTTCACTTTGGCCGTTTGATTGCAACGTGGAAATAGAAACCGAATTCTAAAGTACAACCATTTTAAGCTACATTTTCTTTGCTTTCATGGAAAAACGAATTCATATGGGTTTGGTGGATTTTTATTTTCCAGCTAACATGAAATTGGTATTCATTTCCACATTTGCCTATCAAACGGACCCTAAGTTAAATATGAAAATACCATTTGGCGTGTCTTATTAATAGTCAAATGAAGATTTATCCCTAATTTAAAGATTTGGGACCGTGGAGCTAAAAATTAAGGTTCAAGACCCACAGCACATTTTTGAAAGGATTGAGTTCTAATCAAATATTTTTTGGCATTTATATCACTTAATGTACTCACATTGGTCCTTCACTAGATGAAAATAATCAGCATTCTACAATTTTTGTGTAAGTGTGTATTTTATTGAACTCAAAATTGTGCGGGAAGAATTGAAGGATTCTCGACCTAACTGTAGATGTGGAAAGTGTACTTGCGGTGGTGTTAAAGAACTGAATAAGCACTATCAAATGGAGTATATTATGTCATTTCTCATGCGTCTACATGATTCATTTTTCCCAAACTAGACGTCAAATACTATTTATGGATCCTTTACCTCCTATTAATAAGGTGTTTGCATTGATTTCTCAAGAGGGAAATCAGAGAAAAATAAGTACACATTCCATTGGAGCTGAATCAAATGGAGCGGCTGCCTTTGCATTTAGATCTGATAATGCTAAAGCAGCAATTAATTCTAGTTTTCACAATGACAGTTCAAAGATAGGTAACATTGGAAATTTCAAGAAGAAGGAAATGCCTATTGTACACATTGCAAATGCCATGGACATTACGTTGATAAATGTTATAAAATCCATGGATATCCACCAGGTTACAAGGTAAGGTCAAGAGACAATTTCCAAAATTCTTCTAATTCTAATTCTATCAATTGTTTGCTTCTCTCACTCTGTAGAATGAGGACAAGTAGATGGATCAGTAGCTTGACATTGGGAATATGATGTAGAATTTGAACTCCAATCAATATAAGTTATCTGATGATTCAAGTTAACTGTTGGGTTACAACTCAAGTTTCTTTCATGATCAATTCATTATTCAAGAGGCTACAACCAAGAAGATGATTGGCAAAGATGATAAGTTCCATGATTTATATGTACTTGACACCAGAATCCTCAACTCTTTTTCCAATGCTTTTGTTGGTAATGTTTATGCTCATGTATGACACACTAAACTTGGTCATCTCATTTTTAAAAGATTAGATGTGTTAAAAGACAATTTGTTGTGTGATGTTCAAAGTTGAATAAAAATCTTCTTTGCTATATCTGTCATCTTGCTAAGCAAAGAAGATTGTCGTTTGAATCAAATAATAATTTTTTTAGTAAGCCCTTTGATCTAGTGCATTGTGACATATGGTAGCCTTATCATGTTACATCACACTCAGAATATAGATATTTCCTAACTCTAGTTGATGATTGTTCTAGATTCACCTGACTCTATATGTTGAAACAGAAATGTGATGTTGTGGGTGTTATGCATCGATTTTTTAATATGGTTGTTACACAGTATAATGCTTCTATCAAGAGTTTTAGATCAGATAATGCTCATGAATTATCTTTCACTTTGCTGAGAGAGTGGTGATGCATCAATTCAGTTGTGTTAAAAGACCACATCAAAATTCTTTGATTGAGCGCAAACACGTGTAGCCAAAGCTTTATTTTTCCAGTCAGGAGTCCCTATCAAAATTTTGTCTAAATATGTGTAGACAGGAACCTACTTAATCAAAAGAACTTCATCTCCTCTTTTGCAACATAAAACACTTTATGAAGTGTTACATGGTAGTCCTACTGATTACTCTATACTAAGAGTTCTTAGATGTCTGGTCTTTGCATCTACACTTATTGCACACATGAATAAATTTTAGCCAAGAGCTAGATTATATGTTTTTTTTTGGGATATCCATCCGGAGTCAAAAACTATAAACGCTTTGATCTTTCATTAAAACATATTTTTATATCAAGGGATGTTGTGTTTCATGAAGAGATACAGTTGTAGAGGCTAATCATGTGTTGGATCTTTTTCTTGACTTAAATCAGATGGATCGTTGAGCGGCAAAAAACATGCATTGTTGCAAAGGGCTATATGCAACAAGAGGGTTTGGATTATTTTGATATTTTCTCCCCAATGGCCAATACAATTTCTGTCAAAGTGATTGAAAAAATTAAAAATTTGACCCAACTACACCTAGAGGGGGTGATTAGGTGTACATGCAAAATTAAAACTTTAATCAACAAGCAACAAGTCACAAGTTAATTATGTCTAGGTGATAAAACAGTAAGAGCAGCAGTAAACAACACCAAAATTGTTCACGAAGAAACTCAGCGCTGGAAAAACTCTGGATACTTTGCCAGTCAAAGATCCACTATAAACTTTTAATAAACTTATATACTGCCAGCAAAGTTGACGACACAAGTTTTCTGATCTCCTATCTAAAGTTTAAACAGCCCTGTCTAGAATGTGCACACTAACACCAATTCTGGCTCTTCTTTGTAAAGCAGTCCTCCTGAAATTAGCACACGAGCTCTAATCCTAACTCTTTAAGTAGTTTATCTCCCGTAGATCTTTCCAAGAACTTCTCGTTCTTCAAATTCTTCCTTGATCTTTAATGCAGCAAAGTTGACGGCACAATCTTTCCGACAGACCTAAACGAAGAATGTAATCCGGTGTTTGATTTGATGGATTTGATGTTTTCAATATGATGAGCGCATATATGATTGAATGATTGAACTTTTGATCTTGTGTAGGATGAATTCTATCTAGAAAATAGTATGTTCAATCTCTCTTTAGTAGAATATGCGGCGCCTCTATTTATATGTTCGACAGTTTAGATAAAATGGAAAAATTGGACAAGTAAAAGTCTCGAAAATCGAAATTAGGTCTGGCCGAAAAAATACATCGCTCTAGCGAGGAAGACGTTTCACTCGAGCGACAGTAGGGCGAAAGTCGAGCTAGGATGTTCCTGCTTCATCCGCTTGAGCATGACTCCGGTGAGTAGCTAGCGAAAAATCGGAGTGAATCCTTCTTCTTCCAAACATGAAACCACAAACCCTAAACTAACCTACCAACTATGAAAGTTCACAATTTAGTCCCTAAACTTTTATTATCGTTCATGTTGAACCTTTTGTTAACAGAATCGTCAATACAATATATAAACCTAACAGTGATGCTCGCTCTTGCAGCCTGCCATTTAGTCCAACTGGATGTGAATAATGCATTCTTGAATGGTAACTTGTTTGAAAAGGTTTATATGGACCTTCCTCTTGGCTATAAGTTCTATAAACCGGTCAAATAGGGGGAGCTAGTTTGTAAATTACACAAGTTCATATATGGACTTAAGCAGGCTTCAAGGCAATGGAATTCTAAGTTCTCTCATGCCTTAATTCAATATGGTTTTACTCAATCTAATGCAGATTATTCCCTATTTGACTCATTAAAAGTGCTTTTGCATTCTCAATTTAACTTCAATGATCAGGGATGTTTGAAGTACTTTTTGGGGATTGAAATTGCCCGCTCCACATCAGGAATTATCATCTCACAGAGGTATTATACACTATAGTTACTTTTATCTGGAATGTAAACTAGTAAATAGTCATATGGATCCAAAAGCAACTCTCTGCATTCATGATGGTTATTTGTTGCCAGATGCTTCTCATTATAGGAGATTAATTGGGAGATTGATCTATTTGACTCTTTTACGTCTTGATATCACATTTGAAGTGCACAAATTAAGTTAATACATGTCTCGACCATGACCATCACATCTTAAAGCAGTTCATCATCTCCTTAGATATTTAAAAGCAAGTACTGGTCAAGGTCTCATCTTCTCTTCACAAATACTTTCTGGTTCTGGTTCATCCATCAAGCTTCGGGCATTCTCTGATGCATATTGGGAATCTTGTATTGACACACGAAAATCAACCGCTGGTTTTTGCATTTTCATTGGTGATTCCATGGTCTCTTGGAAATCTAAAAGATAACCCACAATCTCTCGTTCATCAACTGAAGCTGAGTATAGAGCCCTTGCAACCACGGTTAGTAAGATCATTTGGATCAATCAATTGTTGATATATTTTCAAGTTGTTGTTGCATCTCCAGCTGCTCTTTATTGTGATGGTCATGCTGTGATTCAGATTGCAGTCAATCCTATCTTTCATGAGCGAACGAGGCATACTAAAATCGACTGTCACTTCATTCGCGACAAGATTACGGTTGGGGTAGTTAAGATTCATTTGGTTCGATCACAACATCAACTTGCTAATGCTTTTACTAAACCTTTATCTGCTTCTGTTCTTATTCCTTTATTATCCAAGATGTGTGTAAAGAATATTTACATCACATTTTGAGGGGGAGTATTAGAACTAATGTGTATGCAATTCATTTAACCGACTTTTCATATAATTAATAAGTTAGTTTTGCCATCTGGATGTCAGTTATGATAGCTAACGTTTCTTTCCCTAGCTATTTATATTGTATATTTTAGTTATGATAGCAGACGTTTCTTTCCCTAGCTATTTATATTGTATATGTATACTCATTTCAGACACTTTTGATGAATAACATAAATATATTTTCATTTCAATTCAATTCTAATATCTCTTAAGAAATATTTTTTAAGTAAATACACACTTACAAGATAAAAATTCAATTATACGCAAATTTTTTTTTATTTAAAAATTGTAATAACTAAAATATTTTATTTTTTAAGTTAAAAATTAACTTATATGTAAAAAATCACTTATAAGTAAAGTAGTTCTCATGAGTAAATAAAATTATATAATAAATATAAAATTAATAATTTCACAAAGTAAAAAAAAAAAAAAAATAGATGTCATCTCTTAAGAAATATTTAGTAGAAAGATCGCAGATACCTATTCATGGAAATTAGCTTCACAGTTATATTAATTTTTCTTCATCTTATATATAATTCAATATAAAATGATTGGAATGCAAGAGCTTATTCAAAACAACAATAATTAGTTCAAAGGTTGGTCCATACACAATAGAAAATGATTGGGTAAAATATGTAAAGCCATGTTAAATTGTAAGGAGTGTCGTGACATCTATATTTATTCTATCTTGTTTTTACATACCTACATTTTTTCAAAAATCGCGGGATAATAAGAAAAAAAGGAACAAACGCCAATTGCAGATCATCTCCTTGATCCAATTGCCTTAAAAAAAACGATCGAGTTACAAAAATAGTCACAATCTCCTAATAGCATCTTTAGTCCCTGCTTGGCTTCCATTTCTAAAAATTCATTTTCAACAACACAATTTATGAAATCTAAACTTTTATTAAAATTTATTAAAAAATTAATTTTTATCCAAAATCAAACATGAGCTTAGTTGGGGTTGGATTCTGGGCTTTTCCTTGGTAGACTTGTTCTTCGTTTTTGTGTCTTCATGTTGGACTATAAAGGTCCGAAGTTATATTGGATCATCATTGCCCCATGTTGGCATCACTGCCCAACAACAAAGTGAACCAAACTGTACAAAATATTTATATCAAATATTACAACACAAGATACAACCAAAGACGTCTCAAATTTCAATGATTTACGGCTCGAAACATAATATTAGAAACCTCAAATCCAAATTCTCAATGGTTCAATCTACTGTTTCTATGAACCTGAAATCACAGTCTTCTCACTCAAAAGAATCCCATAGACTCACTTTTTACTCAGAAAACTACAAGAAATCATCCAACCAGAGGTTTCATGATCAGATAAGATGAAAGGAATGAACCATTAACAGAGAAAATTCCAAAAAACACCAAAGAAATTAGATGGCCAAAAGTGAATTGAGGCAGCATTGTAAGACCCTATTTATACTCTACATCATCACCGTTGATCTCATATAATGATCAACCGTCCAAAGCAATTGGCGACTTCATCATTAAGTGGCAACTAAAGTTGACTTCGAAAATGCGATTTTTACCATATATTGGGCAGCTACTTGAATCATCAAGCAATGGATCAAATACTGAAAATGGGCGAAGCCACTGATTGACATCACAGCCCAACATTAACACTATGTCCAATTATGTTGAGACACTTAGAATAACCTGTCGTTCAATTGACAAAAATAGAAACAAAAAATCAACTCTTTACTCCATCAGTTCCTATAATGAAAAAATATCACCCTTTCTCTTATTAACACTTCAGCTTTAACCAGGTAATATAAAAACTAAAACACGAATTCCTCAAAAGCACAAAAATCCAAAATTCAATGTGCATTTCGGGAACCACCACGTTGAAGTGTACATGTGTCCATCACCCAGCAACCATCCACCATTCTGTCGTGACCCGCATGTTATTTTATCCTCTCTGCTGTTCCCATTTGCAGGTTGCTTGAGACATGGGGGAGAGTTCAAAGGTGGGTGACTTCTGTCAATCACAGTACCCACGTGTCAGTCTTTCACTTGTCAGTAACTTGCATGTGGGAGTCTTCTATTGGCTGGTAACTTGTTGGGCTGTGATAAAGAACCTTGAGGTTTTCTGTATGCAACTCTGTGCGGTTATGAACATGAATTCTTCTGTTGCGGATAAAACAGCAGTTTCTGAAAGTAATTTATCTGCTGTCGATGGCTCAGGGGTGTTTGAACCGATTATCGATGTGGATTTCTCCGTATTGGTTACATTATCTACTTGTACTGTAAAAAGTGAATAAACTGGCCTATGGTCTGAGAATTTTGATTCACCCCTAACGTAGCACATCTGCTTTAACCCTTCACCTTTCCACAAAATCCTGTCACACCTGGCATTTATTCAAGAAAAACAAAACATAAATATTTAAGAACTAATCAAACTATTAATACGGGATTTCTGGTTATACCGATTAAGGGATAAAATTTCACATCGAATAAAGATGAAAATATAGACCAATTTATAAGAGTTTGGATTACTCCTCTTGATAATATTGACTTTTTAAGATGGAACCACAATTCTTAACACGATATCAGAGCCCGTTAAGCTCCACGAGTAATTCGATCCGATTAAGAATAAAAAAAATAAAAAAATGAGCACACGAATTTCAAGATTGGTCTGCTCAAACGAGCCACCATCTTGTGGAGGCATGTTAAGGGATAAAATTCCACATCGAATAAACATAAAAACATAGACTAATTTATAAGAGTTTGGACCACTCCTCTTAATAAAGTTGACCTTTTAAGATAGAACATTAATTCTTAACAATACCTTTACAAGTAGAAGGTTTAGGCCAAACTTTTTTTAAAAAATTCTTTGAACGAGTTAAAGTATTTCAAAAAAATTATTCAAATATGTTAAAAAAAACAACTTTAGAAAAATAACTTTTGATTTTTCAAAAATTTTGCCAAACGAACCCTTGGATATATTATTCAGCAAATTTAAGCAGGTAAAAATTATGACTTTCTTAATCTTGGAAATCCCGTGTTTTATTTTAACAAGAATCATATCGGGTAATTGGACGGTGCACTAACTTATAATGAATGGAATATTAGTCAGAATAGAATAAAATATATTTGAATACCATGTGACATGTTCAAATGTCTCCTAAACCTGTTCTTGGATTTATGTCAATTTTTCAAATTCGAAGTTTCTTTACACATTTACTCAAGATGCTCCTACCACTAGTTTATTTGACCAAATATGAAATTATGAAAATAAAAATATTATTCATTGAAATTTCTTTGTCCACAACTAGTCCCCATTTTTTACAGTTGACTAACAAAGTTGACTTTTAAGTATCGCAAAAAAATATATATATATAGTAATATTTTTAGGAAAATCTTACCAAGCGGGAGTCCTGCGCTTCGCTTTAGATGTGGATGTTTGGACAACATAATTGTCAGAATTGGCAAAGTATTTGTAAGTCGGGGCAAATTTTATTTTCCCTTCTTCCCAACCATCGAATACTCGACCAGCCTTTTGTTCTATCATCAGCTGCAACATATAATAACAACTATTTTTAAGAAATGATTTTATAATAAATATTCTTTTTGCATTCCAATTTTCATTTCTTGGGAGTAATATTAGGATGGAAATTCATTTACCTGATCTTTCTCTAAAAGTGCTTGCCAATCCTTATTCTTTAGTAGCTCATATGTTTCATCACAAACCGATGCAAGTCGATAGTTCAAGTCTCCTAGCCAAAATACCTTGCTGGATTAATATTGAAGGAAAATTAATCAGAATTAATCTACATATATTTGTACTCTTTATTTGAACATTGACTAAGCACTAAAATTACATACTCATGATCCAAAATGTTGTCAGGTGGAGTGGGTTTTCCTGGTATTCGACTTGGATGAGAAAATCTTGTTCTCTTTAAAATTTCCATAACGTCCAAATTTCTTCTAATTTCATCGCCCTTTTTCTCTCCCGATGTCAAGTGAGTACACACGAAGCAAATCCTTGTTCGATACAATGTCATGCTGATAGATATCGATCCCTAAAATTTCATAAAGAAAACAACCCACACGTTAAAAACATTACTTCTCAATTATATTGAAATATTCCATCAAACTAAATAGTCGTATAACTAGTTATACCTTATTTCCGAGGTATCCCATAATGCCTCTTCCAACGCAAGAGACCTTCAAGGAGCTAATCTGTTGACACAAGTCGTCACGAACCCATACGCATAGAAAGATCCCAACCATTTGTTTACTTGCAACGAGTCGATATTGATGTTGTACCATACTAGGTGTAGCTGGCTCACTTGGTGGACTAGGCAAACCTTCTTCACTAGAATATGAACTTGATCTCAAACTCAAAAATCTTTCAAAACCCTCGTGATCGAGCTCATCTTCTAATGACATTAAATCCGAAAAACTGACTCTTGGATACGGAGTATTTTGTTGTTGATCGTTTGGGCTCGGAGACTGTTTCAACATAGGACTAACGATGTTATTGTGACTAGAATTGTTTGGCTCATCGTTTAGAGCTTTTCTGATCAATGAAAGCCACTTTGCTGCTGGAGCACAATCCTCTGGGCCGAGTACGTTCCCTGCATTCAAAGGTACTATCTCCTGGAATCTGTTTCATAACAAAAAGCGATAGACTTGTTAGTCTCATAAATACAATTTCACCGAACTTCTAAATTTAGGACGAAACGAAGAATCGACATACCCGAGTACGTATATATCAGCTTTTGCCGTAGTGCCTAACCAATCTTCGATGTTCAATCCATCGTGTGGAGGCTTGCCTCCTACATTCCATGTTCCTAAGAACATCCTACGATCAAAATTATCGCATATAATTAAAATTCGAATTATACACTTACAAAGGTTTTTGATTGAGTAAGAGTAGAAAATATACATTTGAAAAGATTATTAATTAAAAATAATTACAAAACTAAGCCCCCATAAAATAGTCTAGTGATAACATCAAGGCCACATGATTTGCAACTAAACATGGAAAAAGTTGTAGCTCAATGATTTAGGCAACTAGTATGCAACCTTTTTTATTGTTGATCTACCAAAATTAAAACCCACCCCACCCCACCCCACCCCACCCCACCCCCTTCCTAATCATGATTTGCTTTTTAATTAAGAGATCATATAATTTTTTTCAATAGGTCGTGACTCGGTGAATTTCATTGTACTGAATAATTTTTAGAAGAAGAAAAAAATTTATTCTTGCCTCACCTAAGACTGTGGTCGAGGCTATTGTTGACAGGTGATGGTGCGGCCTGCAGGTCGAATCCTGGCCGATTGATTTCGTTACTTACTCCCATCAACCAATCTTCTGGTTACATTAATCAGATTAAGACGTGATTAGGTAAACAATAAAGCTGAAAACAAAATTAAACAGCCTAATCCACAATCAATAAGCTAGCATCTGTTTCCACGTGGCAAATAAGTGCGAGAAAAATATCTCCATTACTGGTGACAATAAATACATAAATCTGAGGCAAACAACAGTTACCAGATAATTCTTCTGGTACGACGACGGAGCGTGCCTCCTCGGAGCAACTTTTTCTTCTTTCGCTCATATGTGAAAAAGCTGATTTCAAAAGTTAATGATATATTAACAAATGATTTAAATAAAATAGTAAAAATTGTGAAGAAAATAAAATCTACCTTTTGTTCTATAGTCCGAGTGAAATTCTTCTGCACCACTATTTATTTTCAACCATTTTCTGGCCACCACCTTTGGCCATGAAGACTGCAAAAAATATAACTATTAATACAAAATAACAAATTAAAACATATTCTAAACAATATTTTTTCTTCTAAAGATTCAATACAACTAGATCCTTAATACCTTAGATATTTTTTCGTCTGTTCTCATTGATTTGCAACACGAATGGAGCTGAAAGAAAGCATTCGACTTCCGTTAGCAAGAATTGGATGGAAGTGAGAAGAAATTTGTGAATTTTTCTAAAATGAGTGAAAGTTTAAGCAAGAAAAACAAGACGGCCGGTTTACGTTTAATCATCTATTAATAAATAAAAATGTTCGATATCGACATTTAAGAAGAGTTAATACATGTCAACAATTAATTGTTTAAATGGGTATAATATAACTGGGAATATAAAAAAAACCATTTGCAGGAGAAAAGGAGACAATAAGGAAGATCGAACACGTTAAGAAATAAACGAAAAAGGAAAATTTCGTGTATATATATACCACTTGTAGTATAATAAAAATTGAATAAGTTCATGCAAGTATATTAATAAAGGGTAAACGGGAAAAATATATTTTATAAGAGAGAGGCCGGGGAGTTCCTTTTTCTTGAAGAATAATGTAAACTTTACAGAGAGAAAGACAGCTTGGAGAAGATGAACTAATAATGGAAAAAAGGCAAAGGCTATATTCTTTTTGGTATGAACCAGATTCTTCAAAAGTTACCTTTTGGAGTTTTTATTTAACTCAAAGTCATCTAAGAAATATAAAATTCTCGATGTACAAACACATAGATCAATATCTGTCGGTGAAATCTTTCCTCAACAATAGATATTGATGAAAAAATTGTGGGTTTTGTATAAAGAGTGGATGAGTTCCAAGAAATGCAAAATATTGAGGTGGGGATAGCAAAATGGGATAGTGCATAATTGGGGAATGCAGTCAATGAAATTGCAGATTGTAGATGAAATCAAGACAATGAAACAGAGAAATTTGAACAAGAAAAGGGCTCAAAAAACATGAAAAAATTCCAATAAACTTACATGAATGAATGGACGAAGTTAAGACGGATGTGGTACTTGAGATTCTTAAGAAAAAGAGGTCTTTTCTTTAGCCTTCTTTGTCGACCTTTCCTTTTCGTTTCTGTTAGAGCTCTTTTTTGAGTCTGCTTATTGGTTGGTTGTGAAGAGGAGGCGCAAGGGGTTTGCCTTTGTGGGCGTTCCTTGGAAAAACCAAAACTGGCAGTTGTGTGTGAAGATTTATACACACAGTTAATGGTGTACGTGTGTGTGTATGAGAGAGAGAGAGAGAGAGAGAGAGAGAGAGGTTGAACGTTTAAATTGAAGGTACAAGAATAGTAATCTAGGTGATTTTATAAGGAACTGAAAAGGTGAATTTTTAATAAGTACGTGTAGATATTTTACTGGTCTTCTGTTATACTATTCAAAGTCCACTGCGGAGGGCACTGTAGTGTGTTAAACTGAAAAGTTTGTGACTGATGCCAGAAATTGACCACCGGAGAAAATGGCCACTTGTGCTTAAAGATTTTATCAATTTTCCTTATTTATTCTTTTGCTTTTAATTTATTTATTTTTTCTAAATTTTTCACATGGGGAGATTCTTAGCCCATGTTTGACATCCTTTATTTGTCAAAAATAAAGTTTTGAATAATAAATTTTTAAAAAATATGTGGTTAAAAAATAAGAAAATTTTTTAAGTTTATTTGTAAAATATTTTATTGTATAAATATATGGTTGAAAATGAATATTATAAAAGAAAAAATTGAACTAAAGGATATCAAACAGGGGTGGAAGTGTCAATCCGAGTGATCTGGGCCAGGTCGGTCCGTCAACATATGAGTCCCGTACTGCCCGCATGAAAAAAAGTCAGCCCGCTATGGGTTCCGGGCCGATTTCGGGTAGGCCCACAATTTTTGAACTACAACTCAGGTCCGTCCGTTGACCCATCCAGATCGAGCCTATGCGGGTCACGGGTCGCGGTTTGTTCTTATTTGACCAGTATTATTGTATAAATAAAATTATAAAAATATAGAATTTTTCATATTTATAGCAAAAAACTATTTGTTTTTTTGTTAAATGTAAACTAAAAATTGAACAAAATGATAAATTCATATTTATATCAAGAAATGTTTACATAGAATTCAAATTTAATGTTATATGAATTATTTATAACTTTACAAAATTAAATTTAACTTAAATAAATAATAATTAAATGCATTTCTAATTACTATTATCAAATATTAATTTCTAACCACCTGTCTGCCAGCTTACTGGAGGCTACAGCAAGCCCCCCTTTTCCAATTTTTAAATTTTTTTTTTTTTACGGGCCAGCGGGTTAACCGCTGCCCGTGAAGGTGCAACCCGCGGATCACACCTCCTTGACCTGTGAACCACCCAGTCGGGTTACTGGTCGGCCGACGGTCTCGGGTCGATCTTAGCCGATTTTTCACAAGTCTGGCCGACCCGTCCGTCGTGACACCTTTAAATGGGGGCTTATTTGGCCCATGGTTGGTTTTGATTAAAATTTTGTTAAAAGTTAGATTTCTGTTAAAAATTGATGAAATATGTGATTAAACACTTATGAAAAGTTGTGGATTCTATTAAATAGATTGTTAAAAATGAGTTCAAGATAAAATGAGTTCTTTTTAAAAATGGAAATCAAATAGGAGCTTAGACTCGAATATTCGTAGCCAAAAAATATCGAGAATTATTAACATATACATAAAATGACTGTGATTGAAGAAATAATATTAGAATCATGCTATATTTACATTTTATTTGACAACAAGTTTGACATTGTGCCACACGTCTCGACATCATTGGACAGTTTTCAAATAAAACATCTTTTCCCGCCCATTTCAATTTAAAATTCAATCGAATGTAAACCACAATGTACACAAGATAATGTACAAGTGGTTTTATCCATAATATTAACATGACTTTTGGATAAAATAGGACTATATTTTACAAGAAACGAGCATATGATGAGTTGGCTAAATGTACTTATTGAAATTAAATTATGTAAGAACCTATGGCAATGATTTAATCACATTCAATCAAAGTATTGGTAACTTAAAATCACATGGAATGGAGTAATTAAATTATATAAACATGTGTAATTTAATTTCAAAGTTGACTTTTATAAGTAGAATAAATAGGTGTATGAAATAATTTGCAAAAAACGTAGAAACTTAATGACTAAATCGATATAATAAATGCATAAAAGGCCAAAATGCTTTAAAACTAGACCTTAAGAACATGTTTTACTTAAAAGTATTAATATTGATTAATCTCTATAATAAATAATATTTTTCTATTCTCTTTAATCATGTTTAATTTTATTAATATATTTATTTTTTTTGAAATCTTTTCACAATTCTGCTTATTTCAATATTCCACAAAAATCACGTGACTCGTGTCACCAGCTGTTTTCTTACGAGTTATTTCTTTGTTATTCTGGCAAAAATTGTTATCCCCTAAACATGAATCATGACATTTTTTTTAATAAAAAGTTTGGATGGAATTATAATAGAAAATTTTTTTAAATTTTTAAAAAAAATTATTATAGAAAAACTGAAACACTTTTAAAATGAGAACATGTAAAAAAAAAAAAAAAATCCTCTAAAGGAAGGCTTCAAGTTTCATGCACATGAAAGAATATATGGAAGATCACATCATTAATCTTGAATTTATTGTTGAAGTAGTGAATCATCTTCAACTTAAAAAATGCAAGTTGATATTCAATCTTTGCACGATCGGTAACAATGACAAAATCATTTAAATGTTCATTAAATAGTTAAAAATAGTCTCGACAAAAATTAATCCAGCACTTGAGTTAGAGAATGAAATGCAAGTACCAGGACGAGAAAGTACTAAATTTGAATTTAAATCTTTATAAAATAATTATTGTTAAGTGTCCATAGTTATAAATCAATATTTATCTCAAAAAATTGAGAACTGTTCAATCCCATAATTCATTCCCAGCCTACATATTTGTATTTTTACGTACTCAAGGACACTTTTATTCCTCGTCTTAACTTCTCTGATATAGATTTGTCTGAAAACTTTGAATTTTCGTTGTCATAATATTAATGATAAAGAAAAATACAAGATTAAATTACGAATTATCTGAAGAATAAGAGGATCTGCTGACGTTAAATCAAGATTGTACCCAAATTATTCATAGGATCATAATCAAAAATCAATTGTTTTCTATTAGCCGACACACAGTGTTGCTGAATGGGGATTAGCTTCACTATCCTATTCAACTATCTACAAAAGACACTTGTCAATGCAGTAATATCCCGTACGTTTTTTCTAACGTGAATTACTCCGAAAGTGGTTTGAATTTAACAATGAAAATGAACCAAGTAAATTGACCATTTATTATAAAGGTGGCAGACATTGAATATTTCAATTTTCAAAATTTACGGGATAATGATTAAATTAATAAATCCCTCATTAGTTTGGTGATTAAGCACTTAAACATCTGTACACAGCCCATTGAGCCAAGTGTTAGTCCACGCGTAATTTGTTTTCGCATTGAATGGGATTACCCGAAGAAGAGAAATACGTACTCGAGATTTAATTTATGAAAAAAATTACGTATTTGTCAACTAATCGACAAGCGTAACAAATTGACTTTTATTGATAATAAACTTGAAGTCAGCTGTAATAAATGCATGCATTTGGATAATTTTCTATTATCTCTTCCTCGTTTTGTTGTTCACCTAATACTAAGAATGTGTTCTAATATTTAATCATGCAAAAGAACATGCTTAGCAATTAAATCAATAAATAATATTAAGTGCGACTATGGCAAAGTTTATAATAGCTTATAAGCTTAGTAAACACCATTTTTATTTATAAATTCGATCGGATCCATAATCTTTACATGTATTTACTTATTATCTATACATTTCTTAAGACCCACAAGTTATAATCTAATAATTTTCTTTTATCGAATATGTTCTAAATATAACGAATTCTCGTTATGTTGTTAAATATTGTTTTGCACTAGTGTCTAATGTTCATTGTCTCATGAAACTGTCTCCCGGCACAGATTGTATATTAGCAAACAATATATCTACATTTATCACCAAACTTGGACGTAAACATTGAAATTGAAGTAAAATTCTACACGCAATAGAATCACTTGTAGAAAAATAGAGGATGGTAATTGTCGCGGAAGCTTGCTCCAAGGGTTGTCAAAATGATATTTTTCGGGCTCAATTTCACGATACCTTTCTCTATCAAATAACAAATCTAAATGGCTCCAACCCACAACCAATATATTCACCTCGGTTGCTTCTCATCTTAGCCACAAAGGACCAAATAATGGTGATAATTTGTAGGCTACAAAGACACGAGAAAAACAATGAAAGAAACATGAGATGGTGGCCAAAACACAAAGAAAGCCACCGGTTTCTCTCCTAGCAAGTTGCCAGTTTTTCTCCTTCTAACACCCAAATCACACTCAAAACGATTAGGACAAAGACACCATATATATATATGGTAGATTAGATTTTAGTTGGACCAATAAAAGAGGTTAAATGGGTCAAGATTCAAAGTCATCTAAGTGGTAATATATATGGGTCATGAGCAACATTAATTGTTTAAGTTACTTCCAACATCCCACGTTGTTTTTTGATTGAGCATTTGGATTTGGTTGTTGGTAATAATTTAATCCAACGTATACATCATCGCTCGGGATTCATTTGCTATTAAAACCTAACAAATCTCCACATTGATACACAATCAATCCGCAAGCAATCAAACATAAAGTTAACGTTTGCATAATCAAGGCAACCAATAAAATTGGACTTTACCTCATATTTCGGACCGAAACACATATCATACATGCTCCATGTATTTACTAGGTCTAAGGTCATAAACAAATATCCAAACAGAAGTAGATAATCACGGTAATCAATCAAGAACAAATAAACATGTGATGAAGATATCATATAAGATAATATAGATCTTTTCAAAAAACAACGTTTACACAGAACAATAGATTAACTTCAAGTTATCAAGCGGTCATACGTATGCAACAAATGCATAAATGACCTCACGAAAAGATCTTACCACACTTATCGTATCCCATTCTGTGTTGCTCACACCTCGAGAACGCATATCTCACCTCATCCCCCATCATGCTCACTATACTAATTACTCAACTCATGTCTAACTGGTAGACCTCTATAGATCCTAAGTTCTCGAGATAATCATCTATCACCACATTACTTCTCCGATCCTATATGGATAATAGGTCTCCACCTAACAGAAGTGATATAAGTGTTTCTCTCACACTCCACCTGATCAAGGTCTCTTTACAGATAAATGATTCCAACATTGAATTACCTCTCCACTAGTGATCCAAATGTCACACTCCACATCTCCGATACAAATCACCAATATACCCATATGTATCTATACTCCACATTACTAATAGACATCCTCACTGCAAATGCATCACAAATCCACTACGGCAAATCAATACCTGGCGACCACAAAGGTTAGAGCTCAGTTTAAATCAACTCACACACCACAATGTTACTTCAATACCAATGCTTAAAAAAAATCCACAGAGGAATTAGGTGAAGATGGCACTCACAAAGAAAATAGAAGAAAGAGTTGGTTATTTCAGTTTACTTACAAAAGAGGTTCACAAAGAGGAAGAAGATAACCCACATATGGCTGTCTTACATAATCTCACAAACCATATAAACTCACAAAGATGAAGCAAAAAATGGTCGTCCCTCTTCCTTCTCACTACTACACTCTCTCACACAACTCACAAAGCAAAAAGAATACGCCATAAATTTCAACACACTATGCATGTAAACATATTACACAAAGTAATCCAGATTGCTCTCAAATTCATGCAAATACACATATCAAACATATTGAAATGCACATATAACTATACAACAGAATTAAGAAATCACACACATGCAGAAAGGATTACACACAGATGCATATGCAGTAACTAGGTTTACTCTCAATAAACCTCACTAGGGTCATCACTTGACCCTATAGCTACATTTGTCTCACATCTCTCCTTATCTTTTATTTTATTATTATTCCTAGGACAACTTATTTTACCATGTCCAAATTTACCACAGTTAAAATACATCTTGCTTTTCGCACTTGCATTATATTTATATTTGCCATCAAAATTTTTATGAAAATCCATTTCGTTTTGCCAAATTGTTTTTCATTAAAAATGCACAAAACACAAAGTGTATCCAATTCACACAGAATGGTCGAACAAAACATTTCCTAAGGTCGCGTGCAATTCTAAAATAATTGACGATAAATTCACAAAGAATTCAAGGTAAATAATTAACAAAAAATTCATAAGTCTAACAATAGGCAATAGCTACCCCTTTATGGTTACCCAAACCTAACGTCACCCCACACGACGACTTTTATTGTGAAAAATAAATTACTATGCTACGCAATATTCTTAACCGTACTAACAAAAAGAAAGAACACGATACCGAGCGGATCAATCTGAATCCGTAAATACTGAGAGATGTGAATTTATCACTTTATGACACTATCCGTCCTAAAGTCTCCAATAGTCGAACGACTCAATCAATCACGATCGAATCCCGAACATGCGAAGAACACAATTGTCCAGATTTCGCTGTATAACCTGAAACAGAAAACTAATAATACCAAAATATCAAAAAAATGTCGGGAACAAATTGCCCGAATACATCGTCGCCGAAAAACCATACACGCACCACTCACACTCTCTGCACGTGGTTTCTACGCGACGTCGCCGATGACACGCACCTGACCCCGGGGATCGCATTCGCCTGCATGTCATGCCAATAGTCTCCGTTTTACCACCAGGTCTCTGGATTTGCCGAAAATCGCGAAAATAGGTCTGATTTTTAGACAATTTTCTAACAGTTGTTCAATCTGTTTTTCTGCTTCATTTCAGGTTGATTTTTGGTCAGTTTTTGGAGTCAAATCCACCACCTTGAAGCTCTGATACCAATTGTCGTGGAAGCTTGTTCCAAGGGTCGTCAAAACAGTGTTTTCCGGCTCAATTTCAAGTTACCTTCTCTACTAAACAACCAATCTAAACGGCTCCAACCCACAACAAATATATTCACCTTGGTTGCTCATCAATCTCACCAACAAAGAACAAGATAATTGTGATGATTTGTAAGCCACAAAGGCATGAGAAAAACAGTGGAAGAAACATGAGATTGAGGCCAAAACACAAAGAAAGCCATCGGTTTCTCTCCAAGAAAGCTGCCAATTTTTCTCCTTCTAACACACAAATCACAGCCAAAACGGATAGGGCAAAGCCATCATTTATATAGGCTTGTTAAGCTATAGTTCGACCAAACAAAGAGGTTAAATGAGTCAAGATTCAAAACCATCCAAGAAGTAATATTTATGAGTCATAAGCAACATTAATTGTTTAAGTTACTTCAAATAACTCTCGTTATTTTCGGGTTGAACCTTCGACTTAGTTGTTGGTAATAATTTAATCCAACATTTACATCATCGTCCGAGATTCATTGGATATCAAAACCCAACAATAATCATCATTTCATCGTGTAAACTAACAAGCGTAATATCTTATATTGATTAATGATGAAACAAATAAATAAAATATAAAGGTTAGTGTTAGCTCCGGTTTGATTTTGCTAAAAATCAAATTTTTAGTATGTTTTAAAAAATAATGATGAAATGTTGATTGAAAATATAATAAAATGATTTTGCCAGAAAAAATTTAACAGATGCAGTTATATAATCCAAGGTGGCAATATATAATTTGATAAAAAAGTCAATTGTGTTTAAAACAATTCAATAATGGAATGTCATGTGAGATTATGTCAAGAATTATTGCAGGGAATCTAGCACTGTAGCAAAATTCAAAGTAAAATTTGTGAATCCCATGAAATATGTAATTAAAATTAATTATCGATTTTCACTTAAATTTTATAAACTTTATATTAAACCAAACAAGAGCTTCATAATATTGACCTTGTACAGTAGTCGTACCATTAATGTGAACGACAGGTTCTTTAAATCTACGCTTTCACAAAACCGTTCAATAATTTATGTTCGATTATTCTCGCATGACCAATAAATAATCTTAATTAAGGAAATTGGAAGGAGAATAGTGAGAACTTTCGGCAACTAAGACAGAATAAATACAATAAAATTGACCATTATATTCGTGAAAATAATTTAAAAATTATTTTCAAGATGCATGGTCTAAATCAGTAGAGTGCATGGCATTGTTTATTTGTCATGTGCCTTAATTTCTTTGGCTTCATACACAGTAACGCGCTTTAGACCGGCACGTTCTTATGTGGGGCAGGTTCAAAATTAGACCCTCTTTGGTGTGTGCATTATTTAAAGTGGGGATTTCTTATTTCCATTTTAATGAAAATAATACGAGACTTTTTTTTTTTCAAAAAATGCTTCTTATATTAGGTGGTGACTTGAGGATTCTTTTCCTTGTGTTGTTTCTTGGTGTTTTATCCTGTTTACTAACCCTTTTTTTCCTGATTGTAAATCGTGATAAGGTATCGTAGTAATTCTACAAGTCGAATGTTTGGAGAAAATTCTGAAAAATGAGTCATGCTAGTGGTACATCGGGGTGTACATCACGATGTACACCCCTCTCACATGGGTAAGGGGCCCACTCGAATATTTTATTCGAGTGGAGCCCTCCATGTGAGGAGATGTAAATCTTGATGTACACTTTTTGATATACATCTAGCATTTTTCCTGAAAAATTAGTTGAACAAATGAGTTTTCTGTTGTTACACAATATGTAGATTTTTTGATGTTTTTCAGGTTTTCGACTGTAAAGAGATTGTTTTAATCAAATTTTATTGATTTGAACTAAATGAAGTGTTATAATGATGGATCATTGCTATTTATTGTTCAGAGAAAATACCAGTTCGAAATTTCCCATTTTTCATCCACTACTCTACCCCTTATATAGGCAAGTTACAGAAATTAGTCATGTCACCTTCATCCACTACTCTATCCTTTACAGCCAACTAATGAATGTACATGTGACATGTTTATTTTCTTGGTCGGTTGAGATGGGATTATCATGACGCTTAGGCTTGTGCCTTAATCAATCTTGTCACCTTTTAGATTGGCTTATGTTAGGTCCAAATTGTATTGGCTAGTTCCGTATTTAAAATTATAATTACTAAGTTGTAATTAAAGTCAAAGAGTCGAGGTTGATAGTATATGTCTTGAATGACTCAAAGTCGGCTCAAGAAGATGATGAAATGTCCAAAAGTGCAATGGAATGTAATTAGAAGGGGGGGAAAATAAGTATCAAAGTCCTGCATAGGTTATGCTCAAAATTTTCTGCCACTGTATGTGACCCATTTTTTCTCATAGAAAACATTCAAATTGAAAAGATTATATTTCTAAAAGAATTGTACTCTTTTGAGTTAGTTTTTCAATGTACTTTGAATCGCCTAAATATTATATTGAGAGAGAAAGATATGATGAAAATACCGACGCTTGCTCAGAGAGAGCACGCTTGCTACCCTCTAGGTGCTCGAGCAATTTTAATAGGAATTGAGCACTCGCTGGACACCCCAAGGGCACTTGAGCGATCATGTTACATGCCCAAACCCTATTTCCTGATTTTTATCCTTTTTACAATCCCAAACATTTCATTATATAAATACATGTGCAATATTTCGTCTCCAGTGTAGGTGTTAAGCCTTTATTCATTCAAAAGAACGTCCTACGAAGATCAAATATTAATTCTATAATTTTCTTGACTCAACCACAAGATCAACACACAAAAGATCAAACATCAAAAATCAATATCATTAAACAATAATCCTTAAGAGTTCTAAAGTTGGTGTGAGACAACGAGAGTTCCAGTTGGAGAAGAAAGAGCTTTGTTCTTGATGATCTACACGAATGGAAAAGAAATTTAGTGTTCTCAAAAGTGTAGGTTGCACAATCGAAAATGTGCTTCGGTGATTTACAGATTTGGTGGTTAGAATCTATTAAGATTTAGTTGTGTCTGGACTAGCAGTAAATTATCTTTTTTAGTGGATCGTTTTGACAAGGTTTGTCTGAAAGTTTTTGATCCATATAAAGAGTTTTTCAAGGGATTTTCATTCATTACAAAATTTGGTGTTCTTTTACTTTTATACTTTTGATTTATATTGTATGATTGATATTTAGGGTTTAATTGGATATCAAACTTAATTATCTAGAAATAATAAATAAGTGACATGTTACTTTTAATTAATTATTCCTTATTATACACATTTTAGTCTAGTTGGGTTTAAATATTCGTTTTAGTAATTTTTTTTTTTTTTTTCCAGTTTGTCTAGGTGACATTGCCGTCAAGAGGCGGTACTTTTTCTTTAGCATTATGATGATGTTTTTAATTACTTCTCCACGTGTCCTTATATTGTCTCTCCATAGTCTGACTCAGACATCCAACAATTAGGTGTTGGTCCAAGGCATCGAGCTCATATGTCTAAAACCCTTATTTATTTAGTAGGCTTCTTTGACCGAGCTAATAGGGCCCGAACACATCCAACAATAGAACAAATCAGCAACAATAAAGACATTGACCAGAACATGATATAACTCGTCTCTTGGTTAAAGATATTTTGTTTCCTTTTTATGCCTCGCGATGTGACTCATAGCTTTTAAAGTCAAACCGCAGTCCCAATTCTGCAAGAGAAGTGTTGTAGTGCCACACCCTCCCTGACAGGACAAACATATCGGGAGGGGGTGGGGTTTTTTTTTTTTTTCATTTTTTATTGCACGTGGATCCCGCGTCGGTCCCACCCTCTTGTGAGGGTCGGTCACCCATATGGGTGCACCTCTTCTAGCACACCAGCAAAATTCATTCTGCAATGGTACGAATAGATTTGTTCTTTAAAGAATAACAATTGTTACCTTTTTTTTTTGTGTAATAAAGTTTGTTATTCAAGTTGACTACCATGTATTATCAAATTCGAGCATTTGATGAAAAAATAATTTTTAACAATTTTTAAAATGGATGAATGTTGTGTGACGTTGTTAACAATATTGTCAACATAAATTGTACAAGTAACATGATTCTTTTCCGCGAGGTTGAAGTAGACCTTGAACCCTGAATTTTGCTACTTTACTAGGAGCATGTTTGACTAATCTTAAAATCTAATTAAAATTGAAAATATAGTCGTTATTGGGTCTCAATCGTCTAATAAAAGTCAACAATAACGACTAATTTTTCAATTTTAATCCGATTTTAATTTCTAACGAATACGCTCTAGGTGATTTTATCATAATTAGATCATCAAAAAGAGTTGATGCGATGTGATTTGAAGTTCTCTTTAGATATGACTTGAGTTGATAGCTTTTCAAACAAATGACAAATGGTACTTCGTGGAATTGAAAAAAATGAGTTAAAATTTCTATAATGTACAAAAATTGAAGAAAAAAAATTAGGGTCCGTTTGATTGCAAATGTAAAAAATTGGTTGAAAAAAAATGTTTTACAGAGAATTGAATTGTCTAGAAATTGTTTTACTGGAAATTGTAATTAATTGTGTGTGATTGATATAATTTTCCACCCGAAAAATATTGAAACTTTGGTGTCTGCTTGACTTCATTTTTTATGAAAATTGTTTATGAAAGTGATAATTTTTTCTACCATTGAATCCAGAATTTGTTCTAATTGCCAAAGAAAAAAAAATTACAAAAAATTTAAAAGAAATTACCATACCAAATACCATTCGTTTGGTTTCGTTTTGCATTGAAATTGTCAATAAAAATGATAATTTTTTTTACCATTATGTTTAAAATTTTTTCCAATTATCAAAAAAAAAACTGGAAAATCAATTTTCACCAAATTGGTGGAAATTGATTTTCCACAAAATCAAGGAAAATGTGAGCATGTGAGTCAAACCAATAAAGTTTTTTCCATGGGAAAAAAGTACATCAAATAAGACAAAAGTGAAAGTTGGAATTTGTTTTCCATTTTTCATGGAAAATAAATGGCCTATCAAACAGGCCCTTAGTGTGTTTGATGTACATTAAAATGAAAAGAGTGCATTTTTTTGTGATGTGGTGGTAAATATGTGGTTGAAAAAGAAGGAAAAATTATTGATGTGATGAAAATATTACTTTATTGAAAAATATGCTATAATGCATAAAAATTCCTCTGTTTTTTTGAATGCACAATAGTCTTTTGCGTAGTACTCGAATCAAACAATCAAACATAGAACTGCATTAGAGAATTCATCTTAAAACTTTTGTCAATTGTACCAAAACACAGCTAGATATCCTCCATATAATATTTTTTTATGTATTGCGTATTAAATATGTCCTTAACTTAGATAAATAATTTCTTGGAGAAGTTTCATAAAATTATGAGTGTAAACGCTTCAAATTGTTATAATGAGGATATAAATAGATCTTCTCTTATTGAAAGAGTTTCTGGGAACCCTTTTGTCACTATATTTGGTGGTCAAGAATATTTGGCTCTTTGCCTCCTCTCCTGAGATATGATTCGTCATTTGTGCTTATAGTCATAAGTTCGGTTGGGGTTGTCATCGCCCTTGCTAGGTCTTTTCAAGTCTCACGATAGATCGACTAGGCCGGAGTTATATCGTCAGACAATGCCCTCAGAGGTTTAAGGTAGGGTCAAAGATTCATTGGTTGTTTCGATGCTAGACACATCAAGGCTTTCCAAGGTTATCAACAAATTACGCAATCCAAGCTCTTGAATCATTTAGACTATCCCACTATATGAACGAGACAACACGGGCTACAATGTGGACATGTTATCCTTTGTAGCATCTATGCGAGCTCTAAGTGGGAGAGGAGGCATAATAGTTAAGAGACCAATTTACCGCTCTTTTAAAGGTAGTGATCAAGGGTGCAATTCTCCAAAATTATGGGGAAAAAAATGCTTGAATAAATATATATCTATTAAAATCTATTACGTATCACAATAATTTAAAAAATTCGATGTACTAAGTTTACCCCTAGCTCGAGTGGCTTTTATAGTGAGCTAGTTTGTGTTTATTTATCTAAATGACTTTGCGTGCAATAAATTTGAATAAGTTCTTGTTTGGTCTCTATTTCTTAAAACTCAAAATTTTCAAATTCATTTTTAATTACATATTTTATGACTTCCACAAATCTTATCAATTTTTTAACCACGTGTTTCATCAACTCTTATTAAAAAATACTAACAATCTAATTTTTATCCAAACCGATCAGGGGCTAAACCTAACGAACCCATTTATATGATGATGCTAAAACAAGTGTTTTAAAATGCATAATGCGTTGCGAAGTGTCGAGGTCGAGAATCAAGAATCACAAGTTTAGGCGTGTCAATGCGAAGAATAAGCGTCATAATGTGTTTCGTATTTTTAAAGCATTAAATATATAAAAAAAAGATTTAAAAAAGGGGGGGGGGGGGGGGGATTAGACGGACTAATGCGTGCGCGCCTTTTAGTTGGAAAACGCATTTTTCCCGCATTTCCCGAATTCGACGCTTTTTTGTCGCACGTCGCGCCTAGGCGGCGCGTTTTCCCCTTTTTTAGAACAATGGCTAAAACCCTGATGATCGGATTGAGATCAATTTAATTATATTCAAATTAAATTAATTCGGAGGGTTTTATCTTCCTTGTCGATCAAATTAAAATAATACTCTTCATGAATCTATTCAGGTGTATTACCATTTCTCCATCCTCATGAATAATGAAAAAGGTTAATTGAACTGAAATACGTAGACATATTTGTTGATAAAAAATTACATACAAGTAAATAAGTAAATTTTAAAATAATAATTTTTTTATTAATTAATTTAAGAATAGATAAACTATTTATCTTAATAGTAATAAATGAGTTACTTCAAAAAAGTAACTTTTTTACTTAAAGTAAGAGAGAAATAAATTGTACAAACACGTAGTAAACAAATAAATTATTAAAGAGTTTAATAGCGGGATTATATTATTAATAAAGTATCTTAATTAGGTGTGGCTTTTTGAGAACTTTACAAAAAATAAAAAAGAAAAGAATGTTATGCTTTATGATGACATAAGCAAAATTGAGGTTAGTCGTATTGGTGAGGGTCGATGAACCCAGGCTCGAGTTGACCTAATCTTAAGGCTCCACTCATTTGGAAGATTGCACAAATCATGCCTAATATTAACTACCCCATTAATCCTTTAAAAGTTATTATAATTATTTAATTATATTATATTCAATAAAATCCACCCTAGATAACCATTAAATTGAAAAACCAACGTAGATAACTAATGGTAGGTGCAGTGATTTATTTCACGAGCGAAGTTTCTGAGTCAATTTAGAGATAACTTAGGTAAAAAAAATGTCTGTATACAAATATTTCATAATTTAACGGTGTCTACACATCTTTCACGAACTCTTCAAATCACAAATTTATTCATCCATCTTTAACTAAAACTTAAGTAAAATATTTTTATAAATAATCGACAAATTACTTTTTTTAAAGCAAATTCGAAGCATACTAGATAAAAAAATATTAAACCAAATAATTTCAGATGTCCTTGGTACGCAACGCCACTAATATTTAACATTAGCTCACGTGGCAATACAAAAATATTAAAAGATGAGTAAAATATCGTTTGAATATATGATTCGATATTACATATTATAGTGTCACGTAGATTGGTGCTAACATCGATGATTCTACATGACATTACTCGTGATGAAATAGACAAACGACGAACAAATATTTCCTGTTATTTTTTATTAATTACGTCGAGTTATATACACCAACGTGTCGTTAAATATTTTTGGATTCAAGCTAATTATCAGGGTTTTGTCATTTTGTATCTTCTGGTAAGCACTCAACATAGAAAAAAAAGTAAAAGTAATGTTAATTAATTAAAATAATAATGAATTGATTAATTATCTTTTACAAAAGTAATCTTTTGCGATCCGTTTAAAGCAAAAAATAATGAACAGGTGTCCTCGTTCCTTCATTTCAAATTGACATCGTCAATATCCAATTAAATTTATTTAATAATCTTCTACTAAATGCTACTATATATAAAATTGTACCATTTGTGACATAATATTGTAATGTTCCTTTGATGCAATAACTTGTTCACTGCAACATATAATTAGAGGTAGAATAATATATGTGATAAAGACGATAGGTATTATATTCAGGACATATAAAATAAAGAGGGTACGTTTTTTAGTCTTACAATTGTCGAAGGCATCGTTTTCGGAGTTTTTTTTTCTCTCTCTTTTATTAAGAAGAGGATCGGAGAATTTCATAATTCCCAAAAAAAAAACAAAAAGAAAAAAAAAAAAAAAGTTGGAACCAAGATCATCAGCCTAAAAATAGTGAGATTTGAAGTCATGTTTGAAAAAGTTAATTTATTGAAAACATGGACTTGTATATAGTTAATTAATTACGTTTTGGATTTTTCTTTTCTTTTTTTTTTTTTTTTTTGTTCAATTTGAATTTGTGCATTAATTTCACAAAGAAATTAGTTAGAACTTAGAAGTATTTCTTTCAGTTAGGCTCTGTTTGATGAGCCTCCTTTTCCTAAGAAAATGGAAAAGATTTTCCTCTTTTTCACAAAGTTGTTGTTTGATGGTGAAAATTAACCTCGGAATTCATTTCACCGTCGCCCTTTCACGCGCCTGATTTTCCCTGAAATCCTTGCTTTTATTTTCCTTGGGTTTGGGCAGTTTTTTATTTTCCAGCTTTTGGGTTTTTTTGTTTTTGTTTTTGTTTTTTTTTTTTTTGTAATGGAAACAAATGTCATACTCAATGGTAAAATTTTTTTTCACTTTAATGGACAATTTTAATGTAAAATAAAGTCAAACGAACATTAAACTTTGATAAAAAAATGATTTTTTAATAAACAATTTTTTTTTCCTTTTTTTTTTTACTTTTTCGCAATGGAAACAAATTTTATAACCAATTTTGGAAAAAATTATCACTTTAATAGACACTTTTCATGTAAAATAAAGCCAAACGAATAAAAAATTTAAAAATTTTCCGAGTGGAAAATTATACCAATCAAACACACTTGAAATCATTTTCCCTGCAAAACATTTTATTGACAAATCTTTTCCCTATAAAACATTTTCTTTCCACACATTTTCCACCCTTGCAATCAAATGCACCCTTAGAGGAATTTTTAGAAGAAACCGATCCAACGCGTCTTCCTCTAATATCTATTTCGGATGAGAGAATTTTTTGAGAAATAAGTTTTCAAACATTAATGAAGGTGACATTTCGGAGACTCTTCTATAAGAAACAGAAGTTCAGCCAAACAGGCTCTATACATGTAAAGAATTAGTGAAATTTTTAGGTATTACAAGGATGACATTTCTTAGAAAAGTCATAAAGCAGTGACTGAAAATGGAAAAATTATTTCTTTCAAAATTAACTTAGAAGAGATATTCCTTTATTAGTCAACATTCATAATTCGAAATTCCCTTCCAAATTTAAATAATGGCAATTTTTGTTTACTTCATTATCAATCTTTTGCTCACCACTCTATCATAAATTTTGTAGAGTCCAATTTATAGACTTTTACATTAGAAGAAGGATAAGAATGAGAAAGAGAAGAAAAGAGTTTGCATCAAAGAATTAGAAAATTGCCCCATCTAATCGAATTATACTTGTGCGACCGCACAAGAATATGTAATTAATCTCTGCTGCTTCCAAACAACCCCTTGCGATCGCAAGGGGTAACTCCTTGCCACTGCAAAGTGTAACTTGGTCTCTAACTTTTCTTTCTCTTTCATCTTGAATCCATTTTTCTTGCAGTTTCCATCCTTCATCTTCTAAATTTATGATCTTTGTAAACTTCAATAATCATCTTTTGGTCCAAATCAACTTTTATATATTTATAATTTAATTTTCAAATTCTTCGTTTTTCATCATTCTTTGGCCACTTTCCCCCTCTTTTCATCAGAAGCCATCTAAACCTGAATATATCGGACAATGATCAATGTTTGACCATATTAAGTAGTAATATTATTAATTTTACTTTCAAATATTCACTTTTAATGGTCCGATAAATTTAAAAATTATACTCATCAAATAACCTTAATTCTACTTCACAACAGTAAGTTCTTCCTCTTTTTAATTTATATAAAAAAAAAAGTTGTACATGAACCATGACACGTTCGCAAAACAACCTACACCTATGGGACTATGTCCCCGTTGGAATTTATAATCAAAGACCCTTTAACAATCAAATCATTAGCATAGCATTTGTAATGGCAAGTTCATGTTATTGAAATCAACAAAAGTTTAGTTTGTACAAATGTTTGATTAATCAAACTTTTAAGGTATTTGATCACAATCACTGCGCTTCCACTTTACTTATTCTATTGAATACATAACGTGCCAAGAAAAGGCAACAAATGATTGGCAACTTGTCCAACTAACATGGCTTCAAAAAGTTATTGACAGATCGTGAAATCATCAATCATTTCTTGAAAAGATTTAGAGGTAATCTTTTATCATTTTGACTCTCGCATCTCCTAACAAGATAAAAATCACAATTTATTTAAAACACGAGGTAGTTCGATACGATATAACAGCACACGCAGATGTCTTTGAGTTTCATTGCAAAAGTTCAAAGAGTAGCTCGAGCCCTTATAGTAGATTATTATTTTCATATCTAAGCCTCCGAAAGATGACGACCCATTTGAAAACACCAATTTTGAAATTGAACTACTCCTTTAGACTCCAGACAAAATCAATCACTTATTTGAGCATTTTGGAATGTGATATCAAATTAAATTTCAGTAGTGCTCCGTCTTAAAAGACCAATCTTATTAAAAGGAGTGGTCCAAACATTTGAAAGAAGAGCAATCGACAGTAAACAAAACCTAAAAACAAACCATAATTAGCTAAGCAATGACGAAAGCGCATAATTAAGTTAAAAACCATGAAAATTTTCAATTAATGGGATGCCAAACTAGTTCCCACACCATGACTTTAACAACCACCAACAGGCTTAGTGCAATTAATGTAGATTAATTTATGAACACATGATTCTCAGTATTACATTATAAACTCATTAAGCACGTAATCAGTGATTTCAGAGCAAAGAAACGTCCAAATTTGGAGGAGAATCCTATCAATTAATTAACCACTTCTGGAGAACTATACTTATAATCTAATTAAGGAAGTTTTCTGGGCCCCAAAAACAATGTATAATGTATAATCATTCTCGAAGTAAACTAGACGGTCCAAAATTATCTTTGATATCTCGACAAAAGGTACCAAACACTAAAAAATAATAGCACGAAAAACTTAATATCGATTGGATAACAAGTCGTGTCTCGCTTTCATAACTTCTTTTCTTTGACAATTGGAAAATAATTTTTTTTTTTGGTGCATTTTGATATAGACTCCTAACCTAATAGTGGATGGCCGATGATTTAATTTTATGATTAAACTTCGTGTGAGAAAAGAACTTGCAATTTTCAACTCTAAGATTCTTATTTTTGCATCTACGAGTGGCATCTGGCCTGCATGAAAGTCTACAACAAGTGTCAAAGTTGCTTATAGTAGCTAAAATATTTATAAAAAAGTAAATAGAATTAACCAAGAAATCATTCGTACGTCTGTAACTGTGATAATGGTATTATCTGGTATTATCGAAACTTGTTTGAACAGTAAAAACCCCATTTGGTATTTTACGTGCACTTTGATGTGAACCGATACGTCCTTTCTATGCAAACCAAATCTCGGTATAGCTTTTGCAATATTTTATCATCTCATAAATATAAATGATATATGAATATATCCATTTCAAGTCAAAACGTATTTCTTATTTGTACGTTGAGTCCTTTAGTGAGTTTGATTATTCTTGTCTTTGTTTGTGTCTCAAGTTAGAACAAATTACTACAATGTGTCTTCGCCTATTAGTCAACCCTTTTTTTTTTTTTTTTAAGAATAAAAGCTCTTATTATTAACATTTTGGTCATCATTAGTACTATCCTACGAAGTTGCAAGACAAAGAAAAACTGGAAACATAACATGACTTTTGAAAATGTTATTTTTAAAAAGAGTAGTACATGTAATGTTGTGTAAAAATATAATTTATTTTTATAATTTTGAAAGTTATACTTACCATTAAGTCAAACTCTAATTACCTGCTAATTTGTAGTATAAAGATTAAATTGTGATATTATGTTTATTTATAGTTGCTTTTAGTTAAGTTATTATATATGCATAAATGAAGGGAGAGTTTTAAGAAGAATGAATGATTGGTGGAAACGCTTCTTTCTTCTATATTTTGGACATTAACTCCATGGAACAATACGTTACTGTTGAAACATGGAAGAATTTAAATCTTAGATCAAAACACTATGTATGGATAGTATGAACTGTCCAGTTTTATTGTTGATTTGTAAAAATCACCATGTGATGCTAATTAGCAAACCAATTAATGTAGCAGATTTGATAAAGAATATATATTTAATTATTTGACAAGAACCTCAAAAGGGAGTAAGGGACCTCCCATTTCAGTTTTTCAACAAGAACATGAATTTATGAATCAATCGATGTAAGGTTTAAAGTTTAGTCAAACCCAGAAAAATATGTGGTTTTGATAACTCCATAAGGTTGACATTTTTTGCAAGTTGCAGGCCAAATTTATGGATTATATAAAATATGAATAATTGCAGCAATTATTTTAATAGCAATGAAAAGTAGGAACTGCATTTTGAATGGAATTGTGGAGAATAATTTAGGGGCGGTTCTCTTTATATTTCAATTTTGTGTTTTGAATTCATTTTAGGTTTTGTGTGTTTGAGTGTTCATTTTGAGATTGTTAAAAATGTGTTCTTTTTGTCATTTTGAAAAATTGTTTTCGAAAATAAAAAGCCCCCCTCTCTTTCTCGAGTGATTGTAAACACCCAAAACGCGTTTTGAAATTTTGGTTTGATTATAACTGAAAACACCAAAAACGATAAATTTAACGACAAATTTGTCGTTTTGAGTTTTCTTTGTAAATTTTTAACTTGTTTTCAAAAACGCGTTTTCGAAATAGGAAAGAGAACACGTTTTCACTGCTTTGAAAAATCAAAATAGAAAACGGTTTGAAAACGATAAAGAGAACATGAAAATCTAGTATATTGTAACTAGTGTGTAGTGGTCTTGGCTTGAAAATTCTGACAGAGAAATAGATACAGATAGGTCTAAATAAGAGAAAAGTAAAGGCAACAAAGGTGAGATAACAAAAAGCAGAACAATTTTTGGAGAAAAAATTAGATAACAAAGGTGAGATAGATGATTTTCCATTTAGACGGGTATTAAAAAATCAAGTTACTAAAAATTTGACACTCGACACAAAAGATTTTTCGAGATTCACGTGTAAAAGTCAAATAATTAACCCTTCAGCACTGAATTTAAAAAATAAACAAATCGTGTAGGTTTGAAAATTCCTATTACAACTTATAAGTCATTGTTTGGTTCTCGTTATTTTCAAAATATATTTTTCTCTTTCTTATTTTCAATCATACATTTTTCAGTAAAATAATATTACACACAAATCCAAAATCTTTCCTTAATTTTTAACCACATATTCTCAATCAAAATACTATTTCAAAATGCATTTTGGACAAAAATGAGGCTCAAACATGCGCATGAAATTACTATATAACTCATAGATTTAATTAGTGACATTGAAAGGGAAATTAGATTATTTCCAATTCCAACCAAGGACGGTCCAAGTGATTATTTTGTTGATAAAAAAAAAAAAAAAAGGCAGCCTATAAGCATCAGATAACAAATACAAAGTATGGTATTTATATAGGTAAACAATTATTTCAGAATTGATTTTGGTTAGAATTGGTCATCATTAGTGCCATGGTCTTCTTTGACAAGGGGACCATGGCTTTGCTAATACTCTTGAAATTGAAAGATACCTTCCAACAAGCATCGGTTAAAGCAATTTTTAACCTTTTTAGCCACTCGGCAAGTCACAAATACTCTTCTTAGTGGCGCCACATGGCATGTGACGACGAAATTTACCTCCAAAATACTTTTTTGACTCTTACTTTTGAATTTTAGCCTCATAAGTCATAAGCACATTTGCATACTTTATCTTGTAGGCAGATTTTAAGGTTTGAATTTTACTCTGTACGTAGCAATGGTACCAAAACATACGACCCTTTTTTGAGGATATTCGGGTGCTAGTTTCTAGTAAAATGACACTCTGGAATCATAAGATGTATTCAAAAAAATTGTAAAAGAACTTGGCCTTGAATAACTGAAGTTCTAATCTCATTGGGACCAAAAATACTATGAGACATCATCATGGAAATGAGCTGTGTCAAATAAACACAAAATGACTCCTCAAGCGAATCAGAATTCCCCCATCCCATCCCTTGTCATCTCGAAGTTTAGAAGTACAACACTAGAAGAACTAATAGGAGCTTCTTCTTCATTTTCCAAAAGTCAGATGGCCAAAAAAATTCTCTTCCCAATCTAAACAAAGGATTTAGAGTGGACTCGATCCATAAAATATTACTTCGGCTGGGACTGTCATGTAGATGTGGTTGTCTTCTCTCCATTAAATGTCCAGACGTCCTCCAGACAAGTCGACAGTACAACTCTGTTTTCAAGAGAGAGAAAAACACAAGTAGGAGAAAATGAGAGCTGTACACAAGGCAAAGCAAAGAAGGACAACCAAGAATTGATCATTATCAAGTGGTCATTCTTTAATGTCCTGACATGTGTATCCGGAGGGAACTTGTTAAATAGAACAGATTAAATTTATAATGAACGCTGAACCCTTAAATTTGAGACCCCGAACGACATCCATTCCAAACTTACCCTCCCAGCTCGACCCTTGAGCACAGCAGCAACACTCTCAGGTTCTACATGCTAGTGTTGAACCTGCAGACCCAGGTTCACATCATAGTTACATATTCAAGAGGGGCAGATCAGTTCGAAAGATCATCATGATATGCAGAGCCAAACTGTGTAATTCGAAAACCTGAGTAAAATTTAGTTGATCTTATAGAGATACGCACGAGCTGTATAAGCAATTTGGATGGTTGATTGAAAGAATCCATTGATCTAAGGTATCAATCACAAGAAACTTCAAGCACATACACATTGATACATGGGAATGATACAGACGTACCCGAATATGAACAGCTTATGCACAAGCACAACAATTTACAGATACAAATTAATGCACGAACATAATAAAATTCAAGGAATATAATTGTAAACAGAGAAGAGAGTGAAAACAGTTATGGCGATGGTGAGTGCCAAGGTGGAGATAGCAGTGAATTTGGCGGGGGGTTGGTGGCTGAGGAAAATGCAAAGTTAGTGGAGTTGGGAAATTTGGTGGCAGAAGTGGAGGCGTTGCATGCTATGAGACCATCCATTAATTAGTTGCATGAATGGATTTGGATGAAGATAATGCAACTAATTTAGAAAATGCATATACAGAAATGGATAAATGCTAACTTGCCCCTCGATCCCAAACCCCGCATTTTGAGGTGCGTAGAGAGAAGACTTGAACAAATTCTGCAAAAGATAATAGACAGTGTACTACAATCTAATCTTGCACGTGCATAATAATTGTATACTGCAACAATTAAATCTTAATTTCTAATAGATCCTACAACATTAAGCCAACACCAGATATTCATTTCTACATCATACAAAATATTACTGTCCTGTTATCAGTGCTCTTCCACGTACAACTGTGAGTGATCATATCTGTATTTAGGGTAGATCTGACAGGATATATACTTGGTAATACCAGTAGCAGATGCGATTTGCTCGAATTGAAAGTAAAAGTCGTACCTGTGTTTGTTCGGGCAGGGAACATCAAATGATGTTCAGATTCTGGTCCAATTTCTGCTAAATTTTAGTTCATCTACTTGCAAATCCTGTTGCATAACAAGCCAAATGAGAGTATATATCACCTTATATCACATAAAGAACTTCAATGACCTACTGAACCAGATAATAGCCTTCTAGAGATGCATACTTGGCTCACTCCTGTACCAAAAGTGACATTGAAGATTTTCCATGCTAACACGTAACATTCCAGGTTATTCCATCTATATCTAATTTTGACATAACTACAGGTTGATCTTTATTTGCATGTAATTTAGTAGGAACTTCAGATGCCTTCAGAATCGGCTCTTCCATATCAACTTTAACCTAACATTGTAACCAAAGACGTGTAAATTAATATCATAACAATGAAGCTAAAATGTTATTTTCTTATGCTGTAAAGCATTTTTAACATAAAAGCAACTACAAGGAAGTTGACTCTATTTACTAGAACGTTTACTGCCCACAAGAAAAATTAACGTAGTTACTAAGTTGCATTAAGAAAATTCAGAGTACCTTTCCATCTTCTTGAATTTCAGGAACATAACCAGCAAAGTTGCAAGACCAATTAACAGATGACAGCTCTATTAGCTGCAATATGTTCAAGTGCAACCTTTAATAGAAATAGAAACTGATGCTACCAAAAATCGCACCTGTCGACTTCCGAGCTTGACGACTGAGGATGGGCACGAACGTGGTCTTCTGGTACCTGAAACAAAGGCGTCGAGGTGTGTCCTCGTCGCCCCTCCGATGCTTAAGTTAGAGAGAGAATTTATGAAAGTAATATATGCTGTAACTTGTGTGTAAAATTTTGTGTACCTGATAATGAACAAGAATAGTGTATTTATAGGGGTGGGTGGAGGACTCCTAGTAGGACTATAATGCTGAGATGCTTAGGAGTCCTAGTGCAACCGGAAGTTGTAGTTGGTTCCGTGTTGCTCATATGTTTGGATTGAGATAGAATTCTGGCGGTAGAGTCTTTTTAGGATGAGGTATCACGATAATAGTAGGACTTTCCTTTTTGGGGTAGGAGGGGCCCTGTCTCCGAGAGTAGTCCTATGGAGCGGGTATCCCGAGCTCGAGGAGTATTCCCCGAGGACACCATGGGAAAGTAGAGTGAAATGGTCTTCTCAGGCTCGGGAATACTGCTCGGGTAGTTCTCCGATATTGGGATCATCACTGGCCCCCGTGCATCAGTGCCAGGGGCTTATGTCCGAGGGTCTGGGACTGGATGCATACCACCATAAAGTTAGAGTCAAAACTTGGGAGAACTACCGAGCAGTCTTTAATGGGGGTCGAACGTCCTTTTAGAATGACTGCACAGTCATTGGGATAGGAATGGACAGCCTTGGCAAGAGGCTGCTCTACCGTTGAAGTAGGACTGGACAGCCTTTGCCATAGGCTGCTCAGACATTGGAATGGGGCCCAGGCGGACCTTGGTAATAGGTCGCTCGATCAACGAGTGGGGCTGACAGCCTTTGCAATAGGCTGCTCAGCCATCGAAATGGGGCCAGACGACCCTTACAGCAGTGCTCGGTCGTTGCATTGGGAGGCGGCGCCTTTGCAATAGGCTGCTCAGCCATTGAATTGGGACTGGGCAGCCTTTGCAATAGGCTGCTCAGCCATTGAATTGGGACTGGACAGCCTTTGCAATTGGCTGCTCAGTCATTTCATTGGGACTGGGCAGCCTTTGTAATAGGCTGCTCAGCCATTGAATTGGGACTGGGCAGCCTTTGCAATTGGCTGCTCAGTCATTGCATTGGGACTGGGCAGCCTTTGCAATAGGCTGCTCAGCCATTGAATTGGGACTGGGCAGCCTTTGCAATAGGCTGCTCAGCCATTGAATTGGGACTGGGCAGCCTTTGCAATAGGCTGCTCAGCCTAGGGTTTGTAGTGGGGCGACACGTGGTCTCGACATTCGAGCCAACGACTGTACTCGGCAGACGGATGTTCGCCACGTGGCAGGATGAGTGGCCAGGATCTGAGAGACGCTTGGTCTTCCTCAGAGCTCTATAAATACCCCAAAGCCCCACTTCATTTGTCGTGTCTCACTCCCTGAAACATCCTCGGACCACCTCGGGCTTTCTATTTACTTAAGGTAAGACCTCGAGACTCGTAGATAATTTTAAGTTAGATAGCAGTAATGTCTACTGATAGTTCTTCGGGATCGGGTTCAACACCCGACGATATTGGTCATTCGATTATTCCCGTGGCCGTCCCCCTAGATGCTAGGCCAGTTCTGAACTTCCCTGACCTTAGAGGTCGATATAAGGAGCACGAGGTGATAGCTATAGCTAGGGAGTTTGGGCTGATGCCGGGGTGTGATATTAGAACCCCTGGGCCTGAGGACAACATAACCAGTGCTCGAGAGGGAGAGATTGTGGTTTTTAGGGACTCACTAAAGGCCGGGTTGAGGTGGCCTCTTCACCCTTTTTTCATAGAATTTCTGGTCGAACATTTCATGTGTCCAGGACAGCTCGTCCCTAACGCGTGGAGGATGATTATGTATTTTTTTATAGCTTGTAGATTCCTATCCATAGTTCCTAGGCTCGACCTCCTTAGGATGGTGTTCGAGCTTAAGTCATTGCCGGGCTATAATTGCTTTGCTTATGTGTCAACCCGAGGTAGGTTTAAGATTCCCAAAATGCCGAGCTCCCTCAAGGGGTGGAAGCAAAGATATTTTTTTATTCATCCTCAAGACCCCGACCATCCTTTTGGTCCTAGGTGGACTATCCCGGACACTCCTCGATTTAACGAGGGGCAGGCCTATTTCGAAGTTCTAGAGAGAGATAGGCAGAGCCTGGAAGATCTCGAACCTCTGTGTTACGACCTCGACGACGTGCTAGGGGATGATATCCTCGATCTCGCTAATGTGAGAGGATTGGAGGGTAGGGATTGACGATAATGTTTGTGTTTTTATTATCATTGAATCTCGAACAACGCTCGGGCTGATGGTTTCGTTATTGTGCAGCAGATATGACTTTTGATCCTCAGGCGTTGAAGCTGGCAGCCAGCCAGAAATCAAAGGCCCCCCAATCCCGAGCTCCCGGACAAAGGAAGGGCAAGAAGAGACCCCGAGGTGACACGACCGGGGTTGCAAGGGGTCCAGGAGAGTCTTCTAGCCGACATCCTCGAGTTGACGTGCCCGAGCCTATGCCAACCCCTGTTACTGTAGCTAGGGCCTCTGCTGTCGTCGTCGACCTTGAGGAAGAAGCTGCCCCTCCCCAAGCTCGAGGAAGTGATCGAGGGGATAAGTGCATCCTCCTTCCCGATGTGGTGGAAAAGTACAGACAGGCTGAGCTCGAGGAGGGTGTGCGGACAGTGCAGTCCTTGGCTCTAAAGGTAAGCTCGGGTTTTCCAGTTATCGATAGTAAGATCCGGACACCTGCTTTCCTAAAGCTCGCATGTTTGTATTGACAGGTGCTCAGCGTTGCTCGAGGGATGTCTTTGAAGGGCGAGGCTGATTCCGCTGAGGTAAACGAGCTGAAAAATGCCGTCGAGATCAGAACTCGGCGTGTTGCGGAGCTCGAGGTCGAACGTGGCCAGAACTTGTCTAGGATAACCGAGCTCGAGGCCAATCTACGCCAGTCGAAGGACGAGATCGGGATGGCCAAGGACGAAGCTGAAGAAGCGAGGCTCGAGCTCGAGCAGAAGACTAAGGAGTTCGAGTCCAAGCTTGCCGTTGCCCGGGCTGAAGCGGTCGAGGATTTTAAGAAGTCCGAGGAGTTTTCTGCGATAAAGGGGGGCTATGCATTGGGGTCGTACAATTATGCTTTCAAACAGGCCCGTGCTTACCTGAGGGCACATCTCCCGGACGTCGATCCTGAACAGCTCCAAGGCGTTCCCGAGGTTACTGACGCTCTGGATCTGTCAGCATCCGATGAAACAATGATCGAGGATGAAGCCGCCGGGGATGAGGATGCAGTTGACATGCCCTCGGGAAATGATCAGGAGTAGGACCAGACGTTTGTTTTGTTCTTTTTGTTTTTTGATGCCCAATGTTTGACAATCCATGATACTGTTCTGTTACTTTACTGTTGAATTCCAATGCGTTGTCTATTATTCGTGTTCGAGCCGTTTTCAAAACTCGAGGAGTATATCTTTAAATAATTGAAATGTTATACATGTTATAAATTCGAGGATTAGTTATGTATTTAAGCTCGAGGACCCGTGAGGACTCAAGCTCGAGGAACATAAACTTAAGTAATGGAATGATGTTTATTCCATGCAAGTCTTGAGCTCGAGGACTCCAGAGGACTCAAGCTCGAGGAACATAAACTTCAGTAATGGAATGATGTTTATTCCATGCAAGTCTTGAGCTCGAGGACTCCGGAGGACTCAAGCTCGAGGAACATAAACTTCAGTAATGGAGTGAAGATTGTTCCATGCAAGTCTTGAGCTCGAGGATTCCGGAGGACTCAAGCTCGAGGAACATAAACTTCAGTAATGGAGTGAAGATTGTTCCATGCAAGTCTTGAGCTCGAGGACTCCAGAGGACTCAAGCTCGAGGAACATAAACTTAAGCAATGGAATGACGTGTGTTCCATGCGAGTCTTGAGCTCGAGGACTCCGGAGGACTCAAGCTCGAGGAACATAAACTTCAGTAATGGAGTGAAGATTGTTCCATGCAAGTCTTGAGCTCGAGGACTCCAGAGGACTCAAGCTCGAGGAACATAAACTTAAGCAATGGAATGACGTGTGTTCCATGCGAGTCTTGAGCTCGAGGACTCCGGAGGACTCAAGCTCGAGGAACATAAACTTCAGTAATGGAGTGAAGATTGTTCCATGCAAGTCTTGAGCTCGAGGACTCCAGAGGACTCAAGCTCGAGGAACATAAACTTAAGCAATGGAATGACGTGCATTCTTGGGGTGTGGCTTTGAAGTGCTTGCCTTATGGCAAGGCTTTGAGATGCTTGCCCGGGAGCAAGGTTTTGTCGTGCTTGCATGGGGCAAGGCTTGAAGTGCTTGCTTGATGGCAAGGCTTTGAGATGCTTGCTCGGGAGCAAGGCTTGGTGATGCTTGCACAGTGCAAGGCTTGAAGTGCTTGCTTGATGGCAAGGCTTTGAGATGCTTGCTCGGGAGCAAGGCTTGGTGATGCTTGCTTGATGGCAAGGCTTTGAGATGCTTGCTCGGGAGCAAGGCTTTGTGATGCTTGCACAGGGCAAGGCTTGAAGTGCTTGCTTGATGGCAAGGCTTTGAGATGCTTGCTCGGGAGCAAGGCTTTGTGATGCTTGCACGGGGCAAGGCTTGAAGTGCTTGCTTGATGGCAAGGCTTTGAGATGCCTGCTCGGGAGCAGGGCTTTGTGATGCTTGCACGGGGCAAGGCTTGAAGCGCTTGCTTGATGGCAAGGCTTTGAGATGCTTGCTCGGGAGCAAGGCTTTGTGATGCTTGCACAGGGCAAGGCTTGAAGTGCTTGCTTGATGGCAAGGCTTTGAGATGCTTGCTCGGGAGCAAGGCTTTGTGATGCTTGCACGGGGCAAGGCTTGAGGTCTAGAGTACATAGCTTCGGTAAAATTCCGACCTTATTTATTCAAGCACGCTTCGGTGCGAGGGACTGGTTAAACTAAGAAGGAAAATGATACTGGGCATGCAAGCCCGACAAGTATGAAAATAAACTGGGCAAAGGGCCTGAAAGCCGAACAAAGTGAAAGTAAACTAAGTACTGGGCGTGTAAGCCCGAACAACTGAAAAGTAAACTGAGTACTGGGCATGTAAGCCCGAACAACTGAAAAGTAAACTGAGTACTGGGCATGTAAGCCCGAACAACTGAAAAGTAAACTGAGCATGGGGCATTACCGAGCAAAATAAACTACTTGTAATAAATCTTAAGGTTGTTGGCATTCCATGGCCTTGGGAGTGGCCTTCCTGAGGTGTCTTTCAAACTGTATGCTCCTTTTCGAACTTGTCTAATAACTTCGAAAGGACCTTCCCAAACGGCCCCTAACTTCCCTGGGACGTGACCAGCAGCTTCGGCCCTCCTCAAGACGAGATCCCCGACCCTGAATTTTCTGGATCTTACTCTGCGGTTGAAGTGTTTTGCTGTCGTACTCTGGTAAGATGCTGCCCTGATGGAGGCTTGATCTCTTACTTCTTCAAGGAGGTCAAGGTGCTCTGTTGAGCGTTCCTCGGATCCAGGCTCAAGTCTCCTGAGGCTTGGCAATCTGGTCTCGATTGGAAGCGTCGCCTCTACCCCAAATGCCAACATAAACGGAGTTTCTCCAGTGGCTGTCTTATGGGATGTTCTGTATGTCCACAGTATTGAGGGTAGTTCTTCTGACCATGCTCCTCGAGCTTCTCCGAGTCTTGTCCTGAGGTCTTGCAGGATGATCCGATTTGTAACCTCGGCTAGGCCATTGCTCTGGGGATGTGCAACCGAGGTGAGGCGATGGTCTATTCCCAAGTTGGTGCAAAAGCTTTTGAACTGCTGGTTATCAAATTGTCTCCCATTGTCAGTTATGAGGACCTTGGGTATCCCGAACCTACAAATGATTGACTTCCAAACAAATGACCTCAACTTTGGTTCCGAGATTGTGGCTAGGGGCTCGGCTTCGGCCCATTTGGTGAAATATTCCACAGCAACGGCAACGAACTTCAACTGTCCTCGAGCGAGGGGGAATGGACCTAAGATGTCCACTCCCCATTGCTCGAAAGGGGCTGAGCAATGGATTGTGGTGAGGTCCTCGGCTGGAGTGTGGATGACGTTGCCGAATCTCTGACACTTGTCACATTTCTTTACATAGTTCGTGGCGTCCATCTTCATGGTTGGCCAGTAGTACCCGTATCTTATAAGTTTAAAGGCTAAGGCCCTAGCACCTTGATGATTCCCACATACTCCCTCGTGAACTTCAGCTAGAGCTTGGGAAGCTTCTGAAGGCCTGAGGCAACGAAGATATGGAAGTGTGAAACTTCGGCGAAATAACACTCCGCTCACTATGCAATACCTTGGTGCTCGGGCTCGAACACTCCTTGCCGTACGCTGATCATCCGGCAAACTCCCACTATTTATGAAATCAATTATTGGGTCCATCCAGCACGGCTCATGCTCGATGTCCATGACGGAGGGTGACTGACTTATGCTTGGTTCTGTTACAAATTTGACGTGAACTGTTCGATCAAGGCCGTCCACCCCCAGGAATATGAGCCTGGACAAGGCGTCGGCCTTGCAATTTTCAACTCTGGAGATCTTTACAATTTCGCAACTTTTGAATCGTCTTTGAAGATCATGAGCTTTCAGGCAGTACAGGCTCATCTTCTCGTCCTTTCTCTCGAAGGTACCTCCAACCTGTCCAACCACTAGTTGCGAATCGCTGAAGATTTTTATGTGCTCAAGCTCGAGACTGATGGCGAGCTCTTGTGCAATTATGACTGCTTCGTATTCTGCCTCATTGTTCGTAGCGTCAAACTCGAAACGGAGTGCACATTGTATTTCTGTACATCTGTTCGGGCTGACTATTATGACTCCTGCACCCGAGCCCGAGCTATTCGATGCTCCGTCCACAAATATTTCCCATGCTTCCGTGATGTCACTGGTCGGGCTATCTGCTGGCCCCCGAGGCCTTGGGGTGAGTTCTGCGATGAAGTCAGCTAAGGCCTGTGCTTTAATCGATGGTCGAGGCTTGAATTCAATGTCAAATTCGCCGAGTTCAATTGCCCACTTCAATAGCCTTCCGGACACGTCGGGCTTCTGGAGTATATGTTTGAGTGGTTGATTCGTCAACACCACAATCGGGTGAGACTGAAAATATTGCCTTAACTTTCTCGCTGTTACTACCAGGGCAAGAGCTAGCTGTTCGGCCAAGGTATACCTTGTTTCTGCATCAAGCAATACCTTGCTCACATAGTAGATTGGTTGTTGAGTCCTGCCGACCTCTTTTACCAACACGCCACTTACCGCGTTTTGAGAGACTGCCAAGTATAGAAGTAGGGTATCTCCAGGCTCGGGTCTTGTGAGAACTGGTGGGGTTGCCAACGTTTTCTTCAGCTCCCGGAGGGCGTCTTCACATGTCTGGTCCCATTCGAAGTTATGATTTCCCCTAAGTGCTTTAAAGAATGGAAAGCATCTGTCGGCGGTACGGGACATGAACCTGCTCAGTGCGGCGATGCGGCCAGTCAATTTCTGAACCTCTTTCTTGTTCCTAGGGGATTGCATAGATGTAATTGCATTTATCTTGTCTGGGTTGGCTTCAATTCCTCTGTGTGTGATCATGAAGCCCAAAAATTTACCCGAGGCCACTCCGAAGGCACATTTGGCTGGGTTCAATTTCATTCTGTATTTGCGTAGGGTGGAGAATACTTCCTCTAAATCTGCTATGTGCAGCTCCGCTTGCTTGCTCTTGACTACCATGTCATCTACATAGGCCTCAATATTTTTACCGATCATCTTTGCAAAGATTTTGTTGATGAGCCTTTGGTATGTTGCTCCTGCATTCTTCAATCCGAAGGGCATGACTCTGTAGCAGTATATGGCCGAGTCGGCCATGAAAGATGTGTTCTCCTGATCCTCCTCAGCCATCATGATCTGATGATATCCCGAAAATGCATCGAGGAAGCTGTACAGTTTATATCCCGACGTGCTGTCGACGAGGTTATCAATCCGAGGTAAGGGGTAGCTGTCCTTCGGGCACGCTTTATTCAGATCCGTAAAGTCAATACACACTCTCCATTTTCCATTGGTTTTCCTGACGAGCACAACGTTGGCAAGCCAGTCGGGATACTGAACTTCCCGAATAAACCGAGCCTTGACTAGTTTATCGATCTCCTCCCGGATGACCTCCCTTCGTTCTGGCGCGAACTGCCTCTTCCTTTGTTTGATCGGTCTTGCTCCGGGATTGATATTGAGTTTATGGACCGCAATACTTGGGTCTATCCCGGGCATGTCTTCAACGCTCCAGGCAAATACGTCTATGTTAAGTGACGTACAACTTACCAGTGACCCCAACAAATTGGTGTCAAGATCCCGACCAATTGTCACCTTCTTTCCGGGCTCGAGCTCGACCTCTACCACTTCTTCCACCGGAGCAAGTCGGCCACCGTTGTCAAGCTCGGGTCCGGATGACGAGATTTGCATGATTGAGGAGTTTATTCCCCGTACACTTATTACATAGCACTGTCTAGCTGCTGACTGGTCACCCCGCACTACTCCAACACCATTGTTAGTAGGGAACTTCATGGCAAGGTGGAAAGTTGAGACGATCGCCCTAATCTTGTTGAGCAATGGCCTCCCTAGGATGGCGTTGTAGGCCATTGAAATACGAACGACCTGGAAAGACGTGATTTCTGTCACCTGCTTCCGATCCGATCCCAACGTAAGTGGAAGATTGACGATTCCCTCTGGGATTATTGTTCCTCCCCCAAACCCTTGAAGCGGAGTTTTAACGACTTTGAGCTGTTCGGCCGAAATCCCCATCTTAGAGTAGGCATCATAGGAGAGTACATTCGCCGCGCTTCCATTGTCAACCAATATCCTCTTCACCTCAAAATTTGCAATGATCGTCGCATGACCAAGGTCGTCATGTGGGTGTGACAGTCCTTCCATGTCTTGTAGCCCGAAGCTGATTTCTTCCATATCCTCAGTCGTTCTCCTCGAGCTCGGACTATACTGCCTGGCGTACTGCTTACGCCCACTGTTTGAGTCTCCACCCGACGCTACACCTCCAACAATAACGTTGATAGTTCCTGCAGTAGGCTTGTCATTCCTTTCTCTGTCGGGACCCTTCCCGTTATCGTTGTCGTTCCTTGGGCGCTTATCATGACCAACATATGAATTTAAGTACCCTCTTTTTATCAAAGCCTCGATCTCTCGCTGGAGGGCTTTGCAGTTTTCAGTTATGTGCCCGTGGTCTCGGTGGTAGTCGCAATACTTGCTCCTGTCCCGAGCATCAGGTGGAGATTGCATTCTCGATGGCCATTTAAACCCCTTCATATCCTTAATCTCCATCAGAATATTAGACCTTGAAGTGTTCAGTCGGGCCAACGACGTCGGCTGCGTCTCATGCCTATGCATGCTCTTTTTAGTTTCTTGTCGATGATTGAATTCATGCTGCCTTTTATGCTCGGGTTTATCCAAGGTCGGGTGAAAACTTCTCCTCGGGTTCATTGTCTCCTCCATATTGATGTACTTTTCTGCTCGGGTAAGTAGCTCGGTCACGGACTTCGGCGGGTTTTTTGAGAGAGACATCTTGAAGGCATCGCCCCTTATAGCATATGTGAGGGCGGAGATTGCTGCCGTGATGTGAAGGTCGGGGATCTGAAGCCTTTCCTTGTTGAACCTGGTCATGAAGTCTCGCAGGGATTCATTCGGTCCCTGCCTGAGCTGCATTAGGGATGCCGCCGTCTTCCTGATGCGCTTGCTACTGGCGAAGAAAGCAGAGAACTTGTCGGCCAGGTCAGAGAATGTGGCAATAGAGTTGGTCTCCAGTGTTGAAAACCAATCCCTAGCAGCGTTTGTCAGTGTTTGAGGAAAAGCTTTGCACATTACGGGGTCCGGTGCCACTTGGAGGTTCATGACGTCCGTATACACGTTGAGATGGTTGGTAGGATCAGTTGTTCCATCGTACTCCTTCATTCGGGGAAGCTTGAACCTGTCCGGGAGCGGATATGAGAGCACCTCCGGTGTGAAAGGAGTGTTAGGGGTGAAACTCGTCGTGCCTCGGGTTCCCTTTTGAAGTCCAGCTGTAATTCCATCCTGTATGATCTTCGCTATCTCCCCCGAGTCCATGGCGACCAGCCTCGGGGCCGAGGCTCTTGGTACCAAACCTGGGGCTCTGACCCCGCCAACGTCATAAGCTTCCTGAGAACCCTGAGCTCGGGCTCGGGCATCCTCCATGAACCCTACGTTGTCTTCTACTGTTGGTGCATGCGGCTGTTCTTGTGTTGGATTAGCATTCCTTTGGCCTAGCAAGTGGGTCAAAATCGTCACTTGCTGCCGAAGTTCTTCGAAGGCGGCCGCATCTACCACCTGCGGCTGGGCAACTGGTGCTGTAGATGTTGCCTCCTGATGTTCCTGGGGTTCCTCCATCGGCGGCTGGCTTGGTGCGGGGGATGTCGTTGGACGAAGACCTGAACGTGTGTTGACCATGGCTTTTGGTAGCGTTTCCCACAGACGGCGCCAATGATGCTACCAAAAATCGCACCTGTCGACTTCCGAGCTTGACGACGGAGGATGGGCACGAACGTGGTCTTCTGGTACCTGAAACAAAGGCGTCGAGGTGTGTCCTCGTCGCCCCTCCGATGCTTAAGTTAGAGAGAGAATTTATGAAAGTAATATATGCTGTAACTTGTGTGTAAAATTTTGTGTACCTGATAATGAACAAGAATAGTGTATTTATAGGGGTGGGTGGAGGACTCCTAGTAGGACTATAATGCTGAGATGCTTAGGAGTCCTAGTGCAACCGGAAGTTGTAGTTGGTTCCGTGTTGCTCATATGTTTGGATTGAGATAGAATTCTGGCGGTAGAGTCTTTTTAGGATGAGGTATCACGATAATAGTAGGACTTTCCTTTTTGGGGTAGGAGGGGCCCTGTCTCCGAGAGTAGTCCTATGGAGCGGGTATCCCGAGCTCGAGGAGTATTCCCCGAGGACACCATGGGAAAGTAGAGTGAAATGGTCTTCTCAGGCTCGGGAATACTGCTCGGGTAGTTCTCCGATATTGGGATCATCAGAAACATTAGCAGGAATAACAGAACTGACAGAAGTATCACAATTCTGGACACTCAATAGCTAGTAGACATTTCATTCTAATTGTTGACACACAAAACAGGCAGCCCAAATCAAATGGCCCAAGAGAGGAAATGACTCTAAAGAAGAAGCCCAGATAGAGAGATCAGGGTAAAAGCCCAACCAGAAATATCATTAAAATATGAGGAAAACCCAAAAAGACAACAAACAACACACATTCATTATAGTGGCAACAGACTTCTTCACTAAGTGGGTAGAGGCCATACCTCTAAAAGAGATATCTCAGAAAAGTGTCATAGAATTCATTCGCGACCATATCATCTATAGGTTTGGAATCCCACAAACCCTGATGGTGGATCATGGAACTTCCTTGAATGGAGATCAAGTGAAAGAATTTTTGAGCGAATTTGGGGTCAAGTTGGTAAATTCCACGCCTTATTACGCTCAGTCCAACGGTCAGGCTGAGTCATCTAACAAGATCCTGAAGAATATCGTAAGAAAGATGATAAGTGAAAACGCCAGAAATTGGCATGAGTGTTTGAATCAAGCTCTGTGGGCCTATCGAACGTCGCCACGCACAAGCACTAAAGTTGCCCCTTTTCAACTGACATACGGGCAAGACATAGTGTTACCTGTGGAAATCAACGTGCAGTCAAGGAGAGTACGTTCACAAAACAACCTGGGCGACAACGAACGCGCAGAATTGCTCGTCCAAAATTTGTTGGAATTGGACGAATTAAGGTTAGATGTTCTGGATAGATTACAAGTCCAGAAACAGAAATGGCTAAGTTTTACAACAAGAAGGTCGTAGCCAAGTCCTTCAGTTTGGGCGATTTAGTTTGGAAGGCAATACTCCCTTTGGATAGTAAAGATCCAAAGTACGGTAAATGGTCACCAAATTGGGAAGGACCATACAGAGTGAAAAGTGTTTTGCCTAACGGAGCCTATCATTTAGAGGATCTAGATGGTACTAATCATGTAAGGTTCATCAATGGCAAATACTTGAAGAAATATGTTCCTTCCTTATGGGAAGACGAACAATTACAAACTTAAAAATGAAAATTCTAATGAGCGGTGATAACCAAATAAAATAAAGGACGAAATACGTCTAAATAAAACTTTTTATTAATCAAATATTGGTTACATCGACAGAATATGAAAAGTACAAAGCATTCCATGTGCGTGAATTTGAAATCTCCTATAAGTTACAACTGAGGATAAACAATTGTAGGCTTTTGGCAGCAACGGTGAAAATTGTGGATTGGGATCAGCCACATTCCCAAAAGCATTGCTGCAATGGCGGGCAAAGGGGCCAGAAACGTTCCTTCCCTCCATCGATAGATGGGAAGAATTTTGCCGCCGGCCAAGAAACTTTTCCTATATCTCCCATACCAACAGACGTGTCAAGTCAGACGACACACAGGATGGATCAACTGATCCATTTCTACAGAAAGTCGAAACTGGAGAGAGTGTTGAGATATTGGACAATGGTAGTAGGATGATTCTGGGAAAAGGATTACGAATGGCAGTGATAAGTGTGGAAGGTACAAACGTATTTATAAGGAAACGAATATGAAGAGTCAGGATACGAAAGGCCACATACATTGAATGGCCCAAAAATCTGAAGGGTGAGGAAATTGATATTCATGAATCTTAGCATGTAATTAAGTACTTGGGGGGTTGACGATTTAAAAGAGTAACTTCAATATTCGAGCATACAATTAGCATGTAATTAAGTGTTTGGGGGATTGACGATTAAAAAGATAAACGTCAATTAATATTCGAACATGCAAAACTATTGTTCATTAAAGGCGAAAGTTGCTGTAACAGTTAAAAATTATGATGAATAGATTCACGAATTTACAAAGAGAAGGACATAAGAATGTCTCAATTACAGTTCACCCCAAACAGATCGCATCTGTTCCCTAAGCTTTGCACAATCCTCATCCTGCCTTTGAGAAACAGTATCTATATCGGTCACCACTTCTTCATCCACTTTCAGCTCCTGGTAACGTCCAACTAATGATTTGGTCCGTTCTACCCTTTGGGAGGCGTTATGCTCTTTAGCAGCCATCCTGGCCTTGCAATCATCTATCTTTGCCTAAAGCTCCTTCATCTCTACACCAAAGTCATCATTAAAGAATCTTCGGCCTGAATTTCAGAAGAGAGTTCATTTAATTCAGTTTTAGCCTTGTTGATCTCCTGGAGCAAAGATTCTTTTTCAGAAGAAGCACGAAGATACTGAGCACTTTTGGCCTTCAATTCGGCACATCTAGCCAACAGAGAAAGGACTTCAGAATGAATGGCCCTTAACGTCGCCTTGAATTTCGGGGAAACATTGAGCGACGGAAGCGCAAGTGCTTGTACCAACTTTGTGCTCAAGAGATCAAATTTGTCCTTCTGAGCAGCAGCACTGGCCATGCAGACATCCATGTCCTTGAAGGCAACATACTCAAGCATTGATTGTTTAAGAATCTCCATGTTTGCCTCAGAGGAGCCTGAAGGATGACTGGAAGAAAAGCAGGATGTTTCCAACTGTTCCCAAGAAGAAAGCAAATCTTGAATGGAGCGCACAACGGTACTAGTGCACTGAAAGAAAATTCCAATGTTAAAATGTCACTACAACAGATCAATCAAGCAAAACCAAAAGAGTGAAGGAGAAATATGAGATACCTCGTCAGCAACTTTCGGGCGTCCAGGATCATCATCAATTGGCCCCATCATTCGTGAAGACTTCCCTTTCCCTGAATAAGATGAACTTGCTGTGACAGGCAAGTCTGTGGGAACACATACACACAGAGGAAAATAGGTCAGAAACTGCTAAGTCAACAAGTAGGGCGAAAGTGTCAAGAAACAGCCAACCTGCTGGCACAGAAATTGGGGGATGAACGTCCTGAGAAGTCTGCGATGCTTCAAGGGATTGTGATGAAGTTTCGGACACTAGAGGTCGCTCTGTGGGAGGAACCCCTTCATCAGATGACCCTGTCGAAACAATTGCAACAGCAGGAGCTGGGGCAGGAGAGTCTGTGGCTAAAAGTTCTAAACGAGAGGATGAACTTTTCTGGAACCATCAAATGGAATAGTCAAATGAGACATCAGTCCATAAAGGTTAATAAGTCGTATTTAAACAAAGCCATTACTTTTCTCTTGTGAATAAGGGGGACATCAACATCATCACCACCGTCATCACCAGTGTCATCATGCAAGACTGGAGAAGCTGCAGCTGGCCGTTTCCGGCTAGAAGTACCCTTGGTAGCAACGGTCGGGGAAGTCGAGGAAGCAGAAGGAAGATTTGAACGTTTGTGGGAAGCTGATGGTGATTTGGAAGGGCTCTTGATGGACAGAGGAGTGGCAAGGATAGGGGAAGAAGGGAGAGTCTCTGAACGATCCAATGAATGAAAGGCACGATTAGCATTGACTGAAAAGAGCCTACGCTTCACAGATGGCCACAATTGGTCAAAAAGAGGATGCGTGACAGCAGTAGGATTAAAAGGAACAAAAGAAAAGCCTTCAGCCAAACTTTTATTGCGAGCATCTATAGCCCCAGTCTCAGCCTTACTAATAAGGTAAAAACGCTCTGTGATATTTTTGGAGTAACAAGGAGGAACAGGCCAAGTTTGGCCAAAGCCAAGCTGACGGGCAAAGAAATGAGGAGCATATATCTCAACACCAGCCTTAGCATTTGTCCCTATCATGATATCATGAAACAACTCCCTCCCAACTAAAAATTCAACCCATGTAGACAAAGATGCAGTTGCTTCATCCATAGTAGAAGGAGAACGAACAAAAATGGGGATTTGATGAACGGGAAAAGGAAAGAATGAAGGAATGGAGTTCAATGTATAAAAGAATGTGAAAATCTCTCTGGCAGACATATTTACAGGGTCTAACTGATGAATAAACAACTCATAGCAAGCGACTGATCTAGGAGGGGAAGGTACAGCACCAAGTTGTGGGAAATACGCCCTCAACCACAATTGGGCCAACCAAAGAGGTCCACTGCCTATAGAAGAGGCATTATTCTTCAATTGAAATTGAAGGGAAGCCATTCCTCTATAAAGAGCAGTCAAAAAGAATGAACATAAATTCAAGGGTCGACCACGTGCTAGTTCGTGTGATATGGGCAAATAACTTGTAGAAGGCTTCAGACTAGGGACGCAGAGGATGTATTTACACAGCCAAACGTGGATAAAAGCTACACACTCAGCATGGTTATGTTCAGAAATGGAAGCAGTGTAAAGGTTTTGCATGCTCGAATAAAACTCAGTAATTTTCTTATCAAACTTCAGAGCAGCACTAGTGACCAAGATACCAGGAAATATGGTATCGCCCAAATGTGGGAGGTTTACTAAAGCCCCTACGTCCCTCAGGGTAATAGACATCGGGCCAAGAGGAAAAACAAAAGTGTTATACTCTGAAGACCAAAAACTCAGCGAGATTGGAAAAAGTGCCGAGTCATAAATTGGAGGATGGAGAGTAATCTCCACAAATCAGAAATCCGTGCACGATCAAAAAGTACTTTTGTGGGACCATGTTTTACTAGACGTGCATGCCAAAAACGAAAAGAAGAATCAGCTTTGGGCCAAGTGCGAATACCTCGCTCCTGGATGGGCTTTAGCGGCAGTGAGTTCAGAAAAGGAAGATTTTCCGTGCAAGGGAATACTTGACCCACCGCCACTTTCTCTATTGATGCAGCATCATTGAACAATGGGCCAAGATAAAACTCATTCCGGTCTGGATTGGCCTGTGCAAGATGAGAAGGGTTTACATACGGCCTGGTGAAGAGGTTCAGGAAGTCTTCGAAACTAAAAGGGGAATCCGAACGAGTTTGAGAGGTCGCCATTGAACGCAAAATACGAGTTTGTCTGAGGTTGCTTAAGAAACGTAGAGGAGAAGCAAGACGATGAACAGTAAATAAAGGGGGGAGAAGACGCGAAGTATGAAGACGTGGTTTCGTGGTGCAACGGAGTGGCGCGATGTTTGGGTTTAGAGGGGTTGTAACGCCATACTGTTTTAGACAATTAGAAGAAAGTGATGATTGAAAAACCTTGGAAATTTCAAACGTTGCTGGAAGACACATAAATGAATATGGCGAAGATTAAAATTAATTCCGTCATATTGGGGGGTAATTGTTGACACACAAAACAGGCAGCCCAAATCAAATGGCCCAAGAGAGGAAATGACTCTAAAGAAGAAGCCCAAATAGAGATATCAGGGTAAAAGCCCAACCAGAAATATCATTAAAATATGAGGAAAGCCCAAAAAGACAAAGGTACGACGTCGCCCAAGTCGGCAGGACGCCCAGATATTGGGCGAGGGAAACACCCTACAATCGCCCAGAACACAAGATCAATTGTCGCCCAAGAATGCTGAGTCGCCCAAAGTCCAAGAGATGACCAAAGATTGTTGTTATCCAAAATCACGATCTAAGACGGTTTGAGCACATCATAATTACGCCCCACGATTTGAGAAAGTTGATGGTAAGCAGTTATGAAGAGAGCGTGGTGATAGAAGTTGCACATGGTAGTTTTTAGCCAGCCGACCATGACGAAAGAAGTGGGTAGTTACAAGCAGTTGCTAAAACGATCAAAACTGCCCAGGCCGTATAAAAGAAAGAAGAAGACAACGAAGATAGCCCGACAAAATTTACTCTCGAAACAGAGAATATGTAACTTACTTTTCTTAGATTAATTTTTAATTACTTCAATTCCCTTGTACTTGTGTGCTTGCGCCACTTGGAGGCATCTTGTTCGTGTCCAAACTGTAATCTTCATATTCAATAAACACCCCTTTTTGGGACTTTGTTCCAAGAGGTTTGTCCCTTACACAATCGTCTGATCCCTTTTTTTAATTGTTAGCGAGCAAAAATGCGCGAAACACTAATATTTGGTAAAGTCAACAATTAGTTCGAGAATTGGGGTTTCGGCACAAGGGGTAATTTCATATAAGATCTATGTACTGCAGGATCCTACTTCTACAAATAGAAGCCAATGGAGGATTTACTCAGGATGACACACAACATTATGTTTTTATGTTTGATGTAAAAGATCTAAATCAGAAAAGAAATAAAGGAGGAAGTTGGCTATTTTTTTTTTTTTTTGATAACCGTGGATGTCCGGGCCAACTTGCGCGTACCTCGACTAATCTCAATGGACCTTGAAGTTTACGACCGGTACTCACTTCAGTGGCATTGAGGGGACTCGAACTGGTGATCACTGAGGAGCAAACTCAAGGTCCGACCAATTGAGCAACCCCTCAAGATTAAAGGAGGAAGTTGGCTATTAGCTACCAAAGTTGAACTTTCAAATTCTTAAAACAATTGCAATTTCTTCATCAACATAGCCACGTCATATCATCAAAAAGTGGACAAAACAGTTTTAAATCATAACGACTTCCGAACAACAAATGTCATATAAAGTGTTGAATACTTGAACCTTACAGATTATTATAACAGACAGCGAGGTGGTTCATTCTTACAAGGCAATCATATGCTAGTGCAAGAAAATCTTGAAAATAATTGAAAAACACAATATGTAAACTCTGCTTTCCTTGTAAATTTTCAAGTTGCCATGAGTCTAGCAAAACATCCAACTACATTGCCACACCTGTGACAACAAAAAGAAAAAGGAACCCATCAGGACCAGGATAAAAACAGATTTGCGAACACTAGATCACTTATTTATTTTACATGCGAAGGCCCTATCCATTTAATGAAATATAGCAAGGAGCAAGCAAAATGAAAGGAAATACAAGAAACAAAACAAATTCTTCACATTTTATGTGCCAATAAAAGGAAAATTTGATATCAGAACTTTCTCATCTACAGACGGATGAGCTTGTGAACATGCAAAAATTAGAATTCTTGATATATATAGAGAGCCTAGTCTGAAAATTCCCATGTCTACATGGAAAGTGAACAAATTTATAAATGTTACTTGCGGCATAGTTTACTATATTATTTTCAATTATTTGAGTTCCATAAAAACAGTGCAGAGATAGACATTTTCCATTGTCGGATCAAAAATTAAGATGCAATTTTTTTAAAAAAAGAACAGCGTAGCATTAATGAAAATAAGTCAATACATTACTATAATTGTAACATATGTATTTTCATACTTCGAAAATTGTATAATTACATCTTTATCAATATTGTAAAATACATAATTCTCAATATACGCTACCAAACTATCACTCAACCATTCATCTACCATCAAATCAAATTACGCAATCAATTTTTGATAATCTTTGTTATAGAAAATACTCTAGCATAGTAGTAGCAACTAGAAGAATTAATGTCAATGTTGCAAGCCTATAAACTAATGGATACACCTCATTTTTTCGTCACGACCAACTTTTCTCTGCAAGATCACTAAAGCCTCGTAACCCAAAAAAATCTTAATGAGTGCGCATATCAATAGTATACGTTTGAAATCGCTCATCAAGCGTTACGATCTCTACCGATTTAAAATTTTTAGATAATACTTACATGGTTGAATTAACTTGTCCTTATCAAAAGCAGAAAATGGGTTATCCGAACACAAACATGGAACACAATAGAATAAGTCGCTATTTACCTTAGAGAAACAATTATTCAACTCCTGAAGTTGCATATCGATAAGGCATGGAAGAAATCCACATGAAAGTGATAGATTTGTAATTCCTTAGGTATTACGCACCGTATGACGTAGAGGTATAAACATATCATCCATGTTTGGAATATCAATTTTTTACCTTTAGCAAAAATAAGAAACTATTCTAAAAAATGTTCTCATTCATCGTCCCTCGTTGTTTGGAGTCGTTCTTTACATATTTTCACTAATCTCATGTCATTGACAATATCTTAATCTTTCTTTTGTAATGCTTTCGACAATTTATCAAAATACCCAATACATTTTCCATGAGACATAGACTAAATGCAAAATCAAATGTTAGCATTGATCCCAACCAAATACGCACTTCACCTCTTTTTCTACATCTAGTATCATCAATGGCAATCATCTTTACGACACCAACTATAGCTGAAAACATGAGAATCAAGTTAATTAAAAAATTTAGTGAGAGTACCAAAATTTCATTTTCTTTGCGGAACGTTAAAATAATATTCTTTAAATAAAAATAACTGGAATATCCAATGAAAACATAATTACAAATTAAATAACTGTTTTTGAACAAATTAAACTGACTAATAATTTAAAGAAAAAATAAACTTAATATTTTGTCTCTTTGCCTCTTGACAGTCGCATCACCATCTCGCCACTGTTCGAATCGACCCAAACCAACTTATAAAATTTTGTAAGAGGGAGTATTTAAAAATACCAAGTAAGATATATGCAGTTTCCATACACAATTATATCACAATAAAATAAATATTTCATACCACTCCTCTTATGGAGTATATCGGTGACCAAGCGGCACACTCATCTTAAGTCATCTTAAATTCTCGTAGGATCTCATATCTTTTAATAAAAAATGCCGAAGGTCCATTAGCAATTCATGCATAAATTACTGAATATAAAAGTATAAGAAAATAAACAACTTACACAAAAGTATCTTACATTGATTGATCAAACGAGATTTTAAAAAAATATATACTAGGAATTTACAACTTATATGAAGCTGCCGTGTAAAATTTTTTTGTGGTGAATTGTGAGACAATTGCACACTATTTATAGTAGAAAAAAATATAGTGGTTGAGTCATGGTACAATTGGAATAAAAAATCATATTTATCAAATTGAATAAGAATTGAATTTTTATTTAACAAATCATAATATGACATGTTTACACAATACTTATCACAACAAAATGTGATTCTAATTCCAATTAGAAAATTCATATTTTAAGATTTTGGGTTACATCTTAAAATGTCAACCTTATTAAGAAGAGTAGTCCAAACTCTTATAAATTGGTCTATGTTTTCATCTTTATTCGATGTATGATTTTATCCCTTAACATGCCCCTACGAGATGGTGGCTCGTTTGAGCAGACCAATTTTGAAATTCGTGTGCTCAATTTTTTTGAGTCTTAATCGGATCGAATTGCTCGTTGGAGTTTAATGGGTTCTAATACAATGTTAAGATTTGTGGTTCCATCTTAAAATGTCAATCTTATTAAAAGGAATAGCTCAAACTCTTATAAATTGGTCTACGTTTTCATCTTTATTCGACGTGAGATTTTTTTTAGAATTCTATTTGAAGTCAAAAGTTGCCAAAACTATCACGTTTTGGGATTAAAATCACCTTTTTGTTGTGATATGTCTTATGTACACATGTCATATCAAAAAATTCAATTTGGTAAATACGATTTTCCATTTCAATTGTACCATGACTCAACCACTATATTTTTTTCTAATATAAATAGTGTGCAATTGTCTCCCAATTGTCCCAAAATTCACGACCAAAAAAATTTTATACAGCAGCTTTCATATAAAGCAGCTGTAAATTCCTAGTATATTTTTTTCAAAAGTTCGTTTGATCAATCAATGTAAGATACTTTTGTTTAAGCTGTTTGTTTTTTTATACTTTTATATTCAGTAATTTATGTATGAATTGCTATTGGACATTCGGGTTCTTTATTAAAAGATATGAGATCTTATCGAAATTTAAGATGACCTAAGATGAGTGCGTCGCTTGATCACGGATATATTCCATAAGAGAAGAGTGGTATAAAACGTTTATTTTATTGTGATATAATTGTGTATGGAAACTACATGTATCTAATTGAATATTTCCGCAAAAAAAATGAATTTTTTGTAACATCCTAGTGTTTGTGAAATTTTTGGGACGTTACATTTTCAATATCTACATAATTATTTGCCACAACTACAAAAGCTAATTGAAATTAATGAGCAAAACAATGAATGAAGAAAGCACTTGGGTTCTCTTTCAAAATAAGTAATTTGAGACTATTATAATCACTTTGATATTACATGCCCCATTTGAAACACTCAATAACAGAGAGGCGTAGAACTCGACACTTGTTTAACACCAATAAAACATTCTATTACTTGTCCTTTCTTGTTCACATAATGAATAACAATTCATCAACAAATTAAGAAAGAATCCATCACCAATATCTTTCACAATAACATCGAGTGTTTCAAATGGAATAGCACATAAAATATCATTTTGAATACTAGGTGGTGTTAATTGGAAATTTAAAAAGATTTCTTCAAATAAATGTATTTATCTTATCGTTATTATCATGTAACCACTACAATAATTCAATAAAATTCCTTAAATCTTCATATTCGTTATGTCTACAAAATGAAAGCCCTTGTCATAAAAGCAATGAACATAATCAATTGATGCATTCAAGCGAGCCTCATAATCTTTTGTTTTTTCCGACTTATTGAAGGGAGTAGTCTCAATATTTTATCTTTGATAAAAACCTTATTCTTGATCCGCGCTTGATTATGGCACTACTACTTTCCCAACATAAGTTCGAAGTCTTCATTTATTTTTCTAATTTGAGGATCTTATATCAACAAAAGAATCACCACACCACATTCCTCACTGTTTGGTTTGAAAAGACAATAATAAAAACAAAATACACCATCTTTTACTATATTATATTCCAACTATTCACGAAAGTCATTAAACTAAGAAAGTTAAAGTCGCCTTAATGATGAATCTTCAAATTCTTTCTGTGGACACACGATGGACCCCTTTGTACATATGCTCTTCAAATTTCATCCCCGGATATTAACATTATCATTTATAATTGAAGTTCTTAATCCATGATCCGAAGAAAGTTGGACTAAATCAATTTTATCTTGAACATCTCTTTTATCTAGAGTATATGATCTTTCTGAACATCTATTTTATCTTGAACACTCGTTTCATCAATATTTTTCTCTTCACTGAAAATACAAATTTTCATTTAACATATTTCTTCATAACTATTACAAAATCAAATTTAATAAATAAATGAATATTTATATTTTAACAACGATTCCAATAATCTATTCAAGTTAACAACTATAATTATAAAAACACAATTAATTTATGTTGCCTGCGATCAATTACTTAATTCCTATAGGCACCATATTTCAATTTTCATCATAACATAATGTAGAATTTCAAGATTAAGAGCTTGTTTGGGAGAGATTTTTGGGGGAATAATTGATTTTGAATAGTGATATGATGTGAAATGTGTGGTTGAAAAAGAAGAAAAAAATTATTGATGTGATGGAAAATATTATTTTATTGAAGAAGGTGTGGTTGAAAATGAGAATTGATATACTGTAAAAAAATTTAATTCCTCCCAAACAGGGCCTTAGTGAGTTTGGTATATAACAATATCATTATCGTTTTATTACAAATTGACGATATTGATATCGTTTCAGGACAAATTATAACTAAAACGACATATATCTCGTTTCAGTTTGTATATAACGATATTTATATCGTTTCTGCCATGACCCGATCGACATGCATTCGACATGTGTAGGACGATGAAATAGTTCATCAAGTGAGTTCGATCTCACTGAAAAGAAACTATAAGAACATTTTTGTTGTCATGATTGTATCCATCCTTCGATTTTTATTTAGTTATGAGAACATAAATATTCCCATAGTTTCTTTTGAGTGAGATCGAACCCACTTGATGACTTATTTCGATCGTCCTACATATGTCGGATGCTTGTCGAGTGATCGTGGACGGTCGAATCATCATTTTTAACAGAAACGATATAATTATCGTTCTATATAAACTAAAACGATATATATGTCGATGTCGTTTTAGTTATGATTTAAATTGAAACGATATCAATGTCGTCAAAATTGTACTTAAACAATATGAACATCGTTATGTATCAAATCCACAAAATAACATAACGACGTCCATATCGTTTCAGTACAAATTTGACGAATTTGAAACCGTTCTAGTTCAAATAATAACTACAACGACATGGATATCTTTTCTTTTCATGTAAAACGATAATTATATCGTATTGGCTAAAAATAATGATTCGATCATCCACAACCACCCAACATGCCTTCAACATACGTAGGACAATCGAAAAAGGTCATCGAGTGTATTGATGTCATTCGAATGACTTAGAAAGAACGAACGAAAATACTTTCTTTCTATCGAAATAGTTCGAAAGTTGTATATAGTTATGAGAACACATATATTCCCATAATTTCTTTTGAGTGAGATCGAAGTCACTTGATGACATATTTCGATCGTCCTACATATGTCGGATGCTAGTCGAGTGATCGTGGACAGTCGAATAATCATTTTTAACAGAAACGATATAATTATCGTTTCATATAAACTAAAACGATATATATGTTGTTTTAGTTATGATTTAAACCGAAACGATATCAATGTCATCAAAATTGTACTCAAACGATATGGATATCATTATATATCAAATCTACAAAATAATATAACGACATCCATATCGTTTCAGTACAAATTTGACGAGTTTGAAACCATTCCAATTCAAATAATAACTACAACGATATAAATATCGTTTCTTTTCATGCAAAATGATAATTATATCGTTTTAACTAAAAATAATGATTCAATCATTCACAACCACCCAACATGCCTTCAACATACGTAGGACGATCAAAAAAAGTCATCAAGTGAGTTGATGTCACTCGAATGACTTAGAAAGAACGAACGAAGATATTTTTTTCTATCAGAATAGTTCGAATGTTGTATATAATCATGAGAACACAAATATTCCTGTAGTTTTTTTTGAGTGAGATCGAACCTACTTGATGACTTATTTCGATCATCCTACATATGTTGAATGCATGTCAGGTTGTCGTGGACAGTCAAATCGTCGTTTTTAGCAAAAACGATATAATTATCATTTTGCATGAAAATGAACGATAGCTATGTCGTTGTAGTTATTATTTGAACTGAGACAGTTTCAAACTCGTCAAATTTGTATTGAAACGATATGGACGTCGTTATGTTATTTTGTGAATTTGATACATAACAATGTCCATATCGTTTGAGTACAAGTTTGACGACATTGATATCGTTTCATTTTAAATCATAACTAAAACGACATATATATTGTTTTAGTTTATATAAAACGATAATTATATCATTTCTGTTATAATTATTGTTTTTTAACAAAAACAATATTCGCCTAAGGTGGGGCGGGGCACAGGGTGGGACTCGATGGGAGAGTGGCGGGGCGGGGAACCCGTCCCATTACCATCTCTAAGTGTACTATAGTAGTTCAAAAAATAAAAATAAAAACAATCAAAAGCATTCCATGCCCATTAATCATTGACTCCACTGCTTCTATTATTGTTGAGAAAAATGCTTTAGATTTAGGGCATGGTGGAGTCCTCAAACAAGTTCCTTTAAATTCAAGCCAAGAACAACTTGTTAGATTTCACTCAGGAGTCTAGTCCTCAAAAGAATTATTCCATTATCAAAAAAGATATTCTAGCAATCATCCTTGTTATTTCAAAATTTCAAGATGATTTGATTAATAAAAAAATTATTTTAAAAACTGACTGTAAAACCTCAAAAGATGTTTTGCAAAAAGACTTTAAAAAACCTTGTTTCAAAACAAATTTTCGCAAGATTGCAAGCAATTCTATCTTGCTTTGATTTTCAAATTCTATATATACAAGGTTCATCAAACTTCCTCACTAGAAAGTTTCTACATAACAAAGCAAGTGAGAGACGAGTTCTTCAGAGAAAAAGATGAACAAGAAGAAAATTCAAATCCACTTCAATACAATTGATGATTACATTCAGAATTCTCATAGAAGATTTAAAGAAGCTTCCTCTAGTTTTCAAAATACCACACTTGCCACAAAAAAAATTTCAAAAACCCACTCAAACAAACCCTCAAATTACAGAAAATCTCTTCAAATAGGATATGGTAAACTTCTAGATGTCAACCTCCAAAATCCTTTTCATACTTTACAAAATCTGTCAATTTACCTGTTTTTGAAGTGGAAACATCTTGGACTCAAAGATATTCTTCTCTTAAAGAACATTGTCAAGATTTCTTTCCCCCAAATTTCCATTTTCTTCCAACAAATATCAAAAAATCTCGAGAGTATTATGAAGTTATCTTTATCAAAACTGGATCAGTCATTATTACTCATACTCCAAATAATAAAAATTCAAGACACATTGATTTTTCAAAATTTTTTATTCAAATGGTATGGTCTTATGAAGACTGGGGATTGTACCCTTGGTAAGAAAAATGAATGAATATTTCAAAAAATGATTCATTCGAGTCAAAATTCAATTATTTGGACTACAAAGAGGCGTGGTTCAATGTTTTCTTTTATAGACCAGTAACACATTCATGATTTATACTTTTTCACAAAATTGTCCATCAAACTTTCCAAACTGGTTTCAAAATTGGTTCGAATTATTTGGACTTGACGAAACGACTTTATCTAGTCTTACTCGTCAAGGTTTCGAACACTTCAAAAAGGAGGCAAAATCATTTTTAAAACCTCAAGAAAATCTTTTGTTCCAGTTTGCACATAATCTCAAAGTTTCGTAGATATTGTGCTGGGACTTCCATTTGAGTCAAAATCAAAATCCCTCAAAATTCAAAGAATATAACGTCAAAAGAATAGATAAACGTTTCAAAATAAAATGGTGGTCAAAATTCCATTAAACAAACTGTTGTCCCAAAACAATTAATTCGTGGATTCAAGAACAAAAAAATTTCGGCGTTTCAAAATTGTCCCAAAAAGAATTTGACAAAAAGGCCGATTTTCTTACTGAGAAATCAATGCTTTTAGCAATGTTCCATCCATGTTCTACTCTAGAAGAACTTCAAATTGTTTCAGACAAAATTGTAGCTCTTGCTGAGGCCATCTCAAAGAAATCAAGTTCAAAATAGTCTTCTTCAGAGTCAGAAGATTATAAACAAAGTAACGAAAATATGTGCTTTGGATATAATATTAATGACTTAATTGAAGAAGACACTCAAAGAAATTTCCCTTCAAAATAACTATATGGACATAGTTTTCTTGATGATCTTAGAGATTACCGGGTTCAAAAATCAAGAAAAATGCTCTTTCAAATGTTTTCCAGCTAACAAATTATTCATGTCAGTCTTGCCGACAGTCAAAAGATTCCAAACAACTTTATTAAAGTCACTTTAATAAAGTATATCCTTTTTCATTGGGAAAGAAGGACAATAATTTTCAAAAGAAGATAGAAGACAGGTGACAGACAAACACATGTGGGAAACAAGTTCAATCAGTCAACTGTTCAAGATTTTTGTACTCAATTCAATATGATTTCAAGTCCGAAACCTCAGCTATATATTGTGCTTCATTCTGAGGTTTAAGGCAGAGCGAATTTTAGCTTGGTGCAAATTTTTGCCTAAGAGCTACTTTTGTATCTCAAGAAAGTTTAGAATTAATCTTGTAATTTAATCTTAATTTCAAAAATCTTATATTGTACAATTTTCAATCTTCAATAAAATTTCTTATTTTCAAATACATATTTCCGAGCTTGACTATTTTCATCTCTTCCTCCACAACTGTCTGTCCCTAACCTGGGCCTATATATATATATATATATATATATATAATACTTCTTTGTACACAATATTTTTTGTTAATGTCCCACATCGTTTCTTCTTTTTATTTTTATCAAGACTTTTGTTGTTTACATTGAACTCTGTGAGAAAGTGCGACATATACTCCATGAAAGAATACATGTTTAGGAAGGTATATTCCAACCGCATGCACTATTTGTCCTCGAACCTTGTTTAATGGTCATTGCAAAATATAGATGTATTAGAAATTGTTTCATTTTTAAATTTGAATTGATATCCTTCATCATTTGCTGGAGTTAATGAGATGCATAGAAAACTTGTTTTCCAACATATTGTCCAGCGATTATTTCTGCATGGATAATATTTTTTCAAATCACGACAAATCATTCTTGTTCCATCGCAAAAACCATTGAAATGGTCCAGCTTCCTCAAGAGCATCACTAGACAATTTCTTTTCAAGATTAACTTATGTGGCGGCATACTATTTGGCAGCAATGTATTTAGAAACTCCTATTGATATAATTGATTTGTATCATCTATTGTTTCGTCAAAACTAACAAATTCTTCACTTTCTCTAATAAATAACCCAGTTAGTTTGTCGTTGAAGTAGTTAACATACTCATTTCTGTTGAAAGAATTCTACGTTGTGTCATATAATCAGGAGAATATGCATTTTCCGTTAAAACTGGGAACACTGTATTGAATAAGTTTGACTCTGAAGTTTCAACATCGTCACATTATATAACTATCTCTTATGGTAAGTTGATAAATTCATCCTCTATATAATGTTCTGTTTCATTACCAATTTTAATCAAGTCATACAACTCGATTGTCAAATATTATTTTTAATATGTAATATTAGGTTTGAAAAAATTTAACTATATAAATAATATTGTTCAAGTTAATTATATATGTAGTATTATTATAATTTCTTTTTAATTATATGTAATAATGTTTTTATTAATTGTGTACTAATAATTAGTAATAATCACAAATAGTAATAATCGTGTTTAGTGGAAAATAATTGACTTAATTTTTGAAAGCAATAATAATTATTAATCATCTTATTTAGAGGAAATAAATTAAATCATTTGGTATTACGTAACATACATTTGGTATTCTGTAGTGAATTATATATAATTGTATACTAATAATTAGTAATAATTGTGTTCAGTGGAAATTGGTCGACTTAATTTTTTAAAGCAATAATAATTATTAATTATCTTATTTAGAGGTAATAAATTGAATCATTTGATATTCCCTTTTTATCTAAACTTTTATATATATATATATATGTGCAATACACGTTTGCTTAGTCTATATTAATATTTTTGTTTAATAATTAATTTGTTATTAATAAAGATGTAATTTTTTTGGTTAATTAAGGGCGTGTCTGGGCGCGCTGCAATGAGGAAGAAAAATTGATTATGTTACCATTTTTTTTTTCAAACCTACAGCCCTACAGTGAGAGAATTGGTCCAAAATTGCGACTCCCAACGGCATGAATTGTGTTGCCAACGGCTTGATTTCTGCTGAAAAGCAGAAACAGACTCCCTATAAATAATTAATGATGTAATGTTTATGTAATTGATAAATAATTAGATGTATGATTTTGATATTGTGATATAAGTTGGTGAGATTGAAGAAAATAAGCAAAAGTAGACAAATTTGGAGAAATGGCTAAATTGTAAGGGATCCAAAGTTCGAGGGCTAAAATGTAAATACTTAAAAGTTGTGCCGAATCTCACGATGAAGATTTGAGAGTGCTCGGAGTCAATTGGATAAAGGAAGATGTCAAGGGGATCAAATTTAGTCAAAAGATGATCACAAATCAATTTCCAACCGAAAAATTATGCTCCGGTGTTTTAGTATCATATTGAGACCTATTTTTGGTATAAGAAGTGATCGAGTTGGAGAATGATGTCTGAATTAAAGTTGTAGCCAGATGAGTTACCTTTCCAACACATTTTGCATCGCCTCAATAGGATATCGGAATACAAAGTTATGATAAAAACACTGAAAGAAGGTGCAGCTGCCTGTTTAAAACAAGAAATTCCGTTACATAATCCGTTATATTGATACCTAATTTTGGCATATAAAGTGGTCGAATTGGAGAATGATGTCTGAACCAAAGTTGTAACCAAATGAGTTAGATTTCCAACGCATTTTGAATTGTCTCAATCGGACATCGGAATACAAAGTTATGATAAAAACACTGAAAGAATGTGCAGCTGCCTGTTTAAAACAAGAAATTCTGTTACATAATCCGTTATATTGAAACATATTTTTGGTATAGAAAGTGATCGAATTGGAGAATGATGTCTGAATCAAAGTTGTATCCAGATGAGTTAGCTTTTGAACTCATTTTGAATCGCCTCAATCGGATATCAGAATACAAAGTTATAATAAAAACACTGAAAGAAGGTGTAGCTGTCTGTTTAAAACAAGAGATTTCGTTACATAGTCCGTTATATTGAGACCTATTTTTGGCCTAGAAAGGGATCGAATTGGGGAATGATGTCTGTATCAAAGTTGTAATCAGATGAGTTAGGTTTCCAACGCACTTTGAATCGCCTCAATCGGATATCGAAATACAAAGTTATGATAAAAATATTGAAAGAAGGTGCAGCTGCCTATTTAAAACAAAAAATTTCGTTACGTAGTCCGTTATATTGAGACATATTTTTGGCATAGAAAGTGATCGAATTGGAGAATGATGTCTGAATCAAAGTTGTAGCCGGATGGGTTAGCTTTCCAACGCATTTTGAATCGTCTCAATCGAACATCGGAATACAAAATTATGATAAAAACACTGAAAGAAGGTGCAACTGCTTGTTTAAAATAAGAAATTCCGTTACATAATCCGTTAAAACAACAAATTCCGTTAGTTTTTCCGTTAAACCAACAAATTCTGTTAAATAGGCACTTTTTATATATAGAAAGATATAACTGTCAATTAAAATAATTTTTTAAATAAGGGTAAATAATAAATACAACATATTAATATATTGTAGATATAAGACTCAAATCACTTTTACTATACTCACTTAGACTTGGTTTTGTATTACTGTGCTAAGAAAATCAATATTGGAGAATGGAAGTAGAATCGAAAAAACTGCAATTTTATTGCTTCACAAAATCTGTTGTCAGATGTTCAATTCTTTGGTAATTAGTGTTAGAATTTATTAAAAACTTAAACCTACTTTCGATTGTTTAATAATCATAAATCGAGCTCTAAATTTGATCTCAAACGTGATTTTATGTAATATTTATTATCTATTTATTTATATTTCAGATGGTCCATAAACATGTTTACAAGTTACAACAGCCCTAAGTTTGGTTGGGCTGGACAAAGAAAGGGTCTCTATAAATTGGAACCCACAACAATCTAAACTATTATTGTCTATTAAACTTTACACGCTACACCATCTAGTCATCTACTTATGAGACTCTAGACCAAACTTCATTAACTACAATAGTCTGTTATTCCAAAAAGTTGTAAATATTGGACAACATGCCTTGACTAATTCCATGATTATACTTTTCATTTAATAAATTTCTCTACTTTTGGTTATATTGGGCTGTGATGGATCTGTCTGAATCAAACGATTCTGATATGAATTTGGCTTCCTTGGATCCTACTACGAAAATCAAGTTCGACAGCATCTATGTCAAGAATCTTGTAAACAATTCCGGTCTCCTACAGTCGGACCAAGCCCTTATGGGTGACAATATAGCCGCTTTGTTTGTCATGAACTATAGCTAATTCCCTTTCCTTTTCTCAAGAAATTTTGGTATATTTATGTTGAAGATGGATAATATTGGTTGTCTTACAAGACGAGATGAAGAGATAAGAAAAAAATGTAGAATGGTAAATTAGAAACTTGCCTACCTAAATGAATGAAAATGAACTAGTAATTAACTTTTTGAGAAGGCTTAAGTATGGATTTCAAATCTAGGTGATTACGATCAATTTCTACTATTTAGCTTCTATTTGTGTGTTTTCGTGTTCCGTTTATGTACATGTACCTCTTACTTTTCCATGATTAAAATAAGGATCTTGTGTTAATTATACCCAGAATTTTTGATACCAATTGTTGAGAATTCAATAATCACTTATTGCTCGATACCACTTGATGTGAAACCAATCATCGGATTGAGATGTTGAAGTTATAAGACACAATAATGAAATATTTGATCACAAGTAAAAGAATAAAAGAAGACAATAAAAATATGGCAGAGGAATTAAGAAATTTTATTGCACCACAAATAATGAAGATGGAGAAGTATTACAATGATGCTAAAAGTTAGTAATTATTTTCTCACATTATAAAGTTGTATATAAGAGACTAATATTCATTGGGAATATGTAGGGGACGTCTAAACCCTCATAGTAGAGTTGTTGATGAAATAAGATGCCAAAAAATCTAGTCCAAAACGAAAAAGGTGAGAAAAATGCAAAACTCGAAACAGAGCTGCGCTACCTCCAGGCGTCCCCGCTGGGCTCCCCGTCACCCGGGGCAAAACACCTAACAAGGTGCCGGCGCCCCATGTTCGGCGTCGAGCATTCTGTCCTTCCTTTTTTTTTTTTTCAAGTTGTCTTCTTCATCTCAAAATTATTTTCCTAGTCAAACTCCCAATAGGGCTTCCAAATAGAATTTCAACTTGAATAAAACTCTAAAAGCATGCCAAACTGAATTCCTTTTGACGTGCACTTCAATTAAAATTCTTCAATTATTTCAACGAGAAATTCGGGTCACACCCAAATTCTTACAATATCCACTTTAACACGAATTTCACTGCAACAAACAAAGCTACAAAATTTTCTCCACCTGGAGAAGAAAATATGTTTGTAAGGAATGAACTGACTCTTCAATAATAATCAAAACTGATTTCTCCAACCAAATACAAAATATTCTACATCTTCCAATGAATCCAAACACTACTCTACAGAATTACCTCAAATTTCCAAAACATCGTAATGATTTTAAAATTCACCAAGTTGGGCTATAACACACCCCAAAGCAGAATCAAACACAAATACGTCTAAAGCTGGCCCCTTACTAAATTGTACACATTCTACTACGCTGAAAGCATGCTCAACAAAATCAGCATCTACATACATTTTTCCACTGGGTCCATCCCTAGAAATTGAATACAATGGCACTGCAGGTAATGGTGACAAAGTGGCATTATTCATATCTCCTGAACTCCACTGAGCTATATTATTCAAATCCGACCATTTACGAGCTCCTAAAGGAATTATACCAAACTGAATGTTCACCACGATACTGAACTTGTGATGATTGACTCTTCTAGATTCTGTACGACCCTGCAAGATGTATAACTGAGATATTTTATATCCCTCCAATACAACCCGTGCACCCTTACAAACTTTCAAAACCTCACGTCCACCTCCACCAAAGAATTCATAACCCTTTGAATCAATGATGGACAACGAGATAAAATTATTCTTCAAATTCGAAACATGTCGAACATGGTCAAGTGTTCTAATTGTCTCATCCAATAGTTTCGATTTGACAATACCAATTCCAATAACCCAACAAGGTATGTTGTTTTCTATAATCACGACATATTTGAAAACAGTTTCATATGTAATAAACAAGTCCTTGTCCAAATAAGGCGCTAACCCATTAGGCTTGGCATTTTGGCCTCGCCTCATGCCTAGGCGCGCCTTTTAGAACACTGATTAGGACACCTATGAAACACGCATGCTGAATCCAGAATGCAATCATCTTCTGGTTTAGACTCTATGTCAGAAGTAGCTAAGAGATCTCCCTCACTTACCATGTTCTCTGCGAAGTCTGCTTCACCTGAATTCTCTGATTACTTCCCATATCGACTTTCAGTCAACCTTTCTTTATTCTCTTCATGTGTCCCTTCTTCTTGCAAAATTTACAAATCTGTTTACTGAACTTAAACTTCGATCTGTCCCTTCCAGAACCACTATGAGCAATAAGGCCTTCTCCATCTCTAGCCTTAGACACCAGATGTTTCATCTTCTCTTTTGAAAACAAAGTGTCATGCACCTTCTCTATGGTAAGAGTATCATGATTATACAAGATCGTGTCTCTAAATGAAGAAAACGAAGCGGGCAACGAACACAATAGGATCAAGGTCAAATATTCTTCATCATACTTCACTTCCAAAGTTTTCAAATTAGCAACTATCTCCATAAATACAGACATGTGATCTTCCCATGATCATCCTTCTACTATTCAATGAGAGTATAAATGTTGTTTGAGATGCAACTTGCTGTCAAACTTTTAGTCATGTACAATTGCTCCAACTTCAACCATAAAGTAGCTGTTGAACCCTCTTTCAAAACGTCATGAAGAATGGTATTCGATAGATGAAGATAAATGTGAGAAGCCGTCTTCTTATCATTCCGTAATTTCTCATTCGCGGTCAAAGTTGCAGGCATATTGTCAATTTTCAGCAACGCATTATCCAAATCCTGCTGTGAAGTACTGCACGCATCTTAACCTGTCATGACGAAAATCTAGTGCTCAGATCCAAAATTATAATGTCATATTTCATGGAAGTCATCACGAACAAAAATCTCGAACAAACCAAACCATGCGTTCTTGCGGAACTGATGAATCTAGGCTCTGATATCAATTGTTGTGTTAATTATGCCCAGAATATCTAATACCAATTGTTGGGAATTCAAGAATCACGTATTGCTCGATACCACTTGATATGAAACCAACCATCAGATTGAGATGTTGAAGTTATATAACACAATAATGAAGTATTTGATTACAAATAAAAGAATAAAAGAAGACAAGAAAATATGGCAGAGGAATTGGGAGATTTTATTTCACCATAAATAATAAAGATGGAGAAGTATTACAATTATGCTAAAAGCTAGTAATCACTTTTCTCACATTATAAAATTGTATAGAAGGGTCTAATATTTATAGGGAACATGTAGGGGACGTCCAAACCATCCTAGTAGAATTGTTGATGAAGTAGGATACCAAAAAATCGAGTCTAAAACAAAAATGAGAGAAAACTCGAAATTCCAGAACAGACAATGCCACCTCCGGGCGCCCACCGGCACCTAGGGCAAAACATCAAACAAGAGCGTCGGTGCCGTGGCGTCGGGCGTTCTGCCTTTCCTTTTCTTTTTTTTTTTTTCAAGTTGTTTTCTTTATCTCAATGTCCTTTTCCTAGCCAAACTTCCAATAGAGCTTCCAAATAGAATTTCAACTTGAATAAGATTCCAAAAACATTCCAAACTGAATTCTTCTTAACGTGTACTTCAAAAATGAATTTGGATCACACCTAAATTCTAACAAATGATGTTATGATTTTTTTTATAATCTTCATTTATGATTTTTCGACATACTTCCTATATTTCAAATGAAACTTGCAGCATTTCGTTCGAAATATACGAAGTACAAAATATATGCACTGAAAATTATTTATCACATAAATTGTTTAATTTGCTTGTAAAAGGAAAAAGAGTGTGATCAGTGCAATGCAAATCATTTAAAATATTTTCTAAATTTTTTAGCAAAACAACTCCTTATTTGATAGAAAATGGATTTTTTTCTTTTTCTTGACTAAAAAGTCGCCATTGTTACTTTTGAATTTTTGTTGATTTCTTGGGAGTAACTTCTTTGATACTTGCATATTTCTCCTGTAAGATCCCCAAAACCTTTATGTGGTCTTCTGTTTTCTTCCATTCTTCTTTTGCTCGATCCGTGGTGGGAATATAGTTGCCTGAACCTTCTAAAGGAGGAGTCCCGACTGTTTTTCACCACAAGTGTTTGCTCCATCGATACCTATGTATGCCTTTCTGCTAGTGAAGTGTGTTCACTAGCCCTTCTTTTTAACGTGTGAAATTCACCTCGAGTCAATTGGACTACAATATTACCCGCAGCCTCCAATTTATTACTGATGTAGCTAAGTGCATAAGCAGCTGATTCTTCAAATGCTTGTGATTCCAGCTGTATTGCTTCGTGAGTGAGTTGCAATGTCAAAAGACTCTGCCTCTTAAGCCTTAACACTTTGTTCCAGTTTCGTTCTTTTTCGTTGCTATTCGTCTATTTTAATTTCGAGCTTTTCCATTCTTCCTTTGTTCTCTCCATATCTTCACTTTTGTCGTCGATGATTTTTTTCATCTTTGATTTTTCCTCCTTTGTTGTTTCCATTTGGTTCGTATCTTCATCTCCTTTTTTATTCCTATTGAGCCCATTGACAAACGGCGTGACGGATTAGAGCCTGTGGTGAACCTTCGATCGGGTGTTTGTTCTTGCTTCAAGCCAATGTTAAACCGCGATTTGGTATCAATTTCTAGACCCCTAGAGTGAAATAAAACCTAGATTTGAGATGTGAAGAAAAGTTTGATTGAGATTGAATGGGGAAATACTTCAATCAAAGGTAATTTTTTATTTTCCTAAGAGCACAATTTGGGCAATTTTTTGGAAAAGATAACAAGGGATAGTTGGGGCGTGTTTGGTGGATTGATTAAAGCCATGTAGATTAAAAAATGTATTTCTTAATCAGGAATGTTGAGCTTTGCTTGGAGGAGTAATTACAACTATGGAATCAATTAATGGATGATAGAAGCAATTTTGTGTTTTTAATTTTTATTACGGACCCGTTCGGTAGGGATTAAAATCAGATTAAAATTGAAAAAATAGCCGTTACTGTTGACTTTTATTAGATGAGTGGGACCCAATAACGGCCATATTTTCAATTTTAATTGGATTTTAATCCCTACCGAACGGGGCCGTCATAAAATGCAGTAATTTTGGTTTAAAAAATATTTAGTAGTATAATTTGAATATTTATTAAAAACAGTGGTGAAATTTCCACTAAACGGATTGTGTTGACTTGGAAAATAGAAACATTTTTACAAGTCGTGCATTTTGATTGTTGTATCGTCTAGACATGTACTTCTTCTACATGCTATCCTCCATAAATCCCACCTCTGGGAATGATTTTAAACCCCAACTTCTGATTCTCAACTAAAATCAAGAAATGATATCCATTGATAAAGTTGTAATCAAAATAAGTAATCATCAAAGATTAATCAATATCATTAAATCATGCAAATATCAAGCACAACCTCGACTAGGCTTGATATATTCTTCATATTAACTTGAGGAAGAACTCCTTTTTAAGTAAAAGACATGAGATTGCATCAAGAAAGTGTAATTTTAGCCATATCTGGACAATCCAGCACCATTAAGCTTTTGAAGCTGCCACCAGTTGTAGTATCCAAACATCGAAGGCCATAGCATTTCTCGAGTTTCAAGAGCTCGAGAAATTTACAATTCGAAAACAAAAGGTGTATCAAATTCTTCTAAAAACGAGTAATGACTTTAAATGTACAATCTTGAGAGAAGCAAACACTTGAATAGGTAATTTGCATCTTTCTACATTTCAAACGCTTCATCTCTAGGAGTACAAGCTTTTGTTACGTAAATTCAACCTCACCAAACGCAATTTGAAGAGTGTGCGGGACATATCCACTGTACTTGTTACGTAGATTTTGCGAAATGTTAAGCTATATTGTATTCTTGGCACCAACTATGATTTCGAGGATAATCTGGATATAGACATAAATCAAATGTGTTTAGTCAGACCTAGGCCTTGTTTGAACTTGAGCATGGCTCTTTTTTTATCCGATTAGACATGGTCCTACCAAGGCTCGTGGTAGCTCCGAACAAGCTTTTTTACATTTTTTTTCAGATAATTAATTTAAAAATTGATAGGTTCGATGACTACCCTTAATTGGCATAGCTTGAACCTAGAGTAGTTGATGTAATAAGTCCTGTCATATTTTTATTGGATGAGTGAAGCCATTTTACATAATGAAGACTTCAAGACAATCATATATATAAGTATGGATTAAGCCAAATGTATAGAGGCTCGGTCCACAGACCTCTTATCGACTCTCACTTGAGGTCGGGACCCACTTGATTAATATACTAGGTAGAATCGGTACATCAAACCCAACAATCAAATCATGATTCCTCGGCATCCAAAGTCTTTTTGTTTCTCTCTCACCATTACAGATGTCGTTGTATAATGATTTGAATGGTTGAGATGATAAAGTGTCGTGATTTAATAAAAGTCTTACCACATGTATACGTAGAATTGAAGTTTTTCTCATTTTACACAAACCAAATTTAGCTACAACTATGTATAAAATTTGAACATGTAATGATTTGGATATTTTTTGTTTGATCTATATTACGCAAGATTTGGACCCGTATCCCCCTACCTGTGCCACCAGCATAGCGGCACACATGAAAATCGCAACAGGTAGACATTATCTTATCAGAGATTTTTACGCTCTACTTCACAATCATTCGACTGAGATAAAAAGAATCCACAAACCGGCTCCAGAACCACAACCCTGCAAATCAGATTGTGAATCAAGTGCGTTTTCAAACGCTCTTCAACTGCTCGATGAAATGTCTAGACGAGATGTTGTATCATTGACAGCTTTGATTGGCAACTTCGCTAGACAAAACCAGCATAAAGAAGCAATAACTTGGTTCTCAACAATGCTTCATTTGAATATCCGACCGAATGAGTACACTTTTGGTACTGTAACTCGTTCATGTGTTCTTTTAAAAGATCTCCACTTAGGCCAGCAGTTTCACGCTTTCGCGAAAAAAATTGGTCTTAATTCCAATGTCTTTGTGGGTAGTGCAATGTTAGATCTCTACGTAAAGCTAAGTAATGTTGGGGATGCTGAAAAGGCATTTAAGGATACGTATGAACCAAATGTGGTTTCTTACACAACTTTGATTCGTGGTTATATTAGAGAAAGGCGGTTAGAAGAAGCTATTCGGATCTTTTGGTCGATGCCTGAGAGAAATGTTGTTTCTTGGAATAATATGATCAGTGGGTGTAGCCAAATAGGATATAATGAAGAAGCAGTAAATTTCTTTTGTTGAGATGTTGAGAGAAGGTGTCATGCCTAGCGATTGTACCTTTCCTTGTGCCATGATTGCAGCAGCTAACATTGGAGCACTCGGCATGGGGATGAGTTTTCATGCTTGTGCAGTAAAATTCTTTGGAGGGCTTGGTTTGTTTCTTGCAAATTCTTTGATAAGTTTCTATTCAAAATGTGGAAGCATGGAAAATGGTCTTTTGGTATTCAATAAATTGCGGACAAGAAATGTTGTTTCTTGGAATGCTATAATATGTGGCTATGCGCAGAATGGAAAAGGAAAGGAAGCATTAGAAATGTACAAGAAGTTGAAGTTATCAGGCCTTCAACCGAATGATGTTACCCTTCTTGGTATACTCTTGGCTTGTAACCACGTCGGACTGATTGATGAAGGTTATAAATACTTCAATCAGGCAAGACTTGAGGACCCTACTCAGGTAAAAGCGGAGCACTATGCAAGTGTTGTTGATTTACTGTCTCGTTCTGGGAGGTTTCAAGAAGCAGAGAGATTTATTGATGATTTGCCTTTTGAGCCAGGAATTGGATTTTGGAAGGCATTTCTGGGAGGGTGCCAGATCCATTCAAACTTAGAACTCGGGGAATTTGCAGCCCGGAAAATCTTGGAATTGGATCCTGGAGATGTTTCATCATATGTAATGATTTCAAATGCACATTCTGCTGCTGGAAGATGGCGCAGTGTATTGAAGGTAAGGGAAGAGATGAAGGAGAGAGGACTAAAGAGGATTCCCGGATGCAGTTGGATTGAAATTAAAAGCAAGGTTCATGTGTTCGTTACAGGAGACAAGAGACATGGAGAAAGGGATGAAATTTACAGGGTTTTGAATTTTATCATTGAACTCGTCATGGATAGGCAAGATACGTCTCTTGCAGAATTTTGAATTTAGCCCACCCAATGCACATTGAAGTTCAGTAAATTGCAATTTTATTAGGAGCAAATTCATCAGCAAAATAATCTTTTACCGCATCATTTCCAGCTACTAAAATCATATTTCATTTGATCTTTGACAAATCAAGTTCGGTTAAACAAAGACCAAGAACAATAGATGAGGAAAATGAAAGAGACAAATAGAAATGCAAGCCAAAAAACAAAATTTAAGGTTATACAAGATAGCCAGGTCTAATGTTACTCAGCAATAAACCATCTCTGAACATCAAAACGGAATGCAAAAATGAATTTGGTTCTACAAAAGCCTGAATTGCCTAAAAGTCCAACCCATCCAAGCATAACCTGAAAACTGAAGAGCCAATTACTTAGATGATCCCAATTTTGTTAGCAACATCAAGAGCATCATAATCAGGTGTCAACCTAACATATGCCTTCTTGGTTCCATCTGGCCTGAAAAAGGAGATAACAGAAAAAAGCAGTCAGTCAAAAATTAATAAGCGTCTGAGATTGCAACAAGTGAACGTCTATTTGCACAATACAGGGCAAGCAAAAAAAAATACTTGCATGAAGTGAATGCAAATGCCAGTCACATAGTGATAAGCTAATCAGTTGTACTTATCTATAATGTAGTTAGACTTGCATTTAAAAGATGCACAGTATACATAAACCCGTGATGAATCTATGTCAATTAGATGAAATAGTGGGAGCAAGAGTGGGATCCAGTCAAGCACTAGAATTTGAGAATAAGATGATACTAATACATGGGTGAAATAAATGTGAAACTTCTCAATACCACTCTAAATATCTAATGATCATCATCAAAAAAACACATTGACAAAAGTAAAAAAACAAAAAAAAGACTAGTGATAGTAAAAAGAAAGAGCAGTTGAATTCCTTTTTACCTGATAAGAGTGTTGACTTTCTTGGTCTGGATGTCATACATTTTCTTGACTGCATCCTTGATCTTTTTCTTGTCAGCACGAATGTCAACAATGAAAACAAGGGTGTTATTATCTTCAATCTTCTTCATTGCAGATTCAGTGGTGAGGGGATATTTCAGAATCTGGTAATGATCAAGTTTATTCCTTGGAGGAGCACTAATTCGTGGGTACTTGGGATTTCTATCCTTCTTCAATGTCTTGGGTCGGTGGAATGTAACTTTTGTAATTATCTTCTTCGACTTCTTCTTAATGGCTGTTGAACCTGACTTCACAGCCTTGGCAGTCTTCAAGGCCTGAGCCTTTGGGTCAGACTTCTTTGTTTGATCAACTACACATGTTAAAATTCAAAACTAAGTAACATAAAGAATGAAGCAGGTGTAGCACTCTAAGAAAGGTTTGAAACAGATAACACCAAAATCAAGAACAGTGTAGATATCCTCTTTTAATCAAATTATCAATCCAATCAAGGTTTCTTATACTCTTTTATGCAGCTATTTACAGAAGAGGAAAAAAAAGGACTATTCCAAGCATGCTCACATAACTGAACTAAGAATAGAACTCTTCTACAGTCAACATGAATGCTTAAAGTAAATGGCGTGTGTGAAAAGAGACTTTAAATCTGAGGAATTTAAACCTTTAACCAAATGAAAATTATAGACAAAAATTCAATATTTCTTATTAACATACAATCGATACCTAGCCTCCGTCTGGCAACCTTTATAAATCAATTTATAAATGGTCAAACTCTATTTTCAACCACACATTCTGCTATCTACTTATCCACCGATTTGTATATATTTAGAAAATTAAACCGTTCACAAAATCTTTCCAAGCATAGGCTAGTAAGTTCTTAATATTCACTTCATTTATATGCTCTACTTCTTAATAGCTAAAGGAGACAATATTAGTCCGATCATTTAAGATAATGTTAAAGTATTGGACATAATCATTTCATTTTAAAACCAAATCCTCCAATCTTATCAAGTCCCAGCCCCGTAAAGCATCAAGTTTCCCATTACTAAAATCACAAATATACAGAAAAACATAGAACTTCACAAAATGCATATTGCATAAAAATTAAACTAATCAATAATTTCTACGATAATAATAGGCAAAAAAGAGTAACAAAATTCCAATACGATCCGTAATTTATGAAACTTCAAATTGAATGAAAGAAAAAATGTACCTTTAGCTGGAGCCATTTGGGACCAAAGAAACCCTAAACACTAATAAACCTGTTTACCTACAAAATGAATCAAAAGAATAAGTTAAGATTAGTGTGAATCTCCATAAATCAAATAAAGCGGGGAATCGGAGGAAGAGAAACCACAGGAGTGAGACGGGAGAAGAAAACCTTGAAGGCAAGGCGGGCAGCCAATTCTAGGGTTTTTGAGTGAGAAGTTGCAAGCAACTTTTATAGATGAGTGGTGCACGAGGATCTCACGTGCCTAGTATGTTTTCCTTCAACATTTAAAATATAAATAAATAATACTTATTATTTTATGCCCTTGTTTGTAGCTTATAATCTTGATAAAAATTTAAGGCAGAATTAATAATTAATTTGATCACATATTTATGAGATTCACAATTTTTTAATCATACATCTCATTAAATTTTTATCAAAATCTACTAAAAATCTAAGCCCCTGTTTGGCCCCATTATTTGACATTTTTTATAGTTAAAAATTTTTGAAATAGTGACTGAAGGGAGAATGTGTGATGAAAAAGTAATGAAATATTTTAAATTTGTGTGATTTTATTTGATGAATGTATGGTTGTGATGAAAAGAGAGAAAAATTTGATGTAATGTTTGAAAAACAGAGTTGAATATTGATTTTTAGAAAAATATGTGATTAAAAAGTGGAAAAAAGTTTTAAATTTACGTGCATAATATTTTAATGTGTGATTGAAAATGAGTACGTAGAAAAAGAGTTTTCAAATAATAGTTGGCAAACAATGGCTTAATTTTACACGAGCGGCAATTTTGTGCACCTCGTTTAAATGTTCCCTTGACTATCAAAATTTCTTTATTTTTGAAGTTAAATTCTAATTGACAATCATAGTTTAAAGCCATGTTTGAGCCATGTTCTCATTTTCATTCTTATTCTTATACTCATTTTCAACCGCACGTTTTCATTCATTATTCTTCTACTTATTTTAATTTTGTGTTTTGAATTTTGAATTCATTTTAGGTTTGTGTTTTGAGTGTCAATTTTGAGATTGTTGAAAATGTGTTCTTTTTTTAGTTTTGAAAAATTATTTTGAAAACAGACGCGTTTTAAAAATTTTGGTTTGATTATAACTGAAACACACAAAACGACAAATTTGTAGTTTTGAGTTTTTTTTGTAAATTTTTAACTTATTTTCAAAAATGCGTTTTCAAAAATAGGAAAGATAAGAGTCTGTTCTCTTTGCTGTTTTCAAACCGTTTTCTGTTTTCGATTTTTCAAAATAATGAAAACGCGTTCTCTTTCCTATTTTCGAAAACGCATTTTGAAAACAAGTTACAAATTTACAAAGAAAACTCAAAACGGAAAATTTGTTGTTTTGAGTGTTTTCAGTTATAATCAAACCAAAATTTTCGAAACGCGTTTTGAGTGTTTTCAATCACTTGAGAGAGAGAGAGAGAGAGAGAGAGAGAGAGAGGGGGGAGGGGAAAGCAAATAGGTTTTCCATTTTTTTAATTTTTGAAAATAATTTTTTGAAATGTCGAAAATATTTCAACAATCTCAAAATGGACATTCAAAACACAAACTCAAAATGAATTCAAAACTTAAAGCACAGAACTTAAATATAAAGAGAACAACCCAAAATGCGGTTTGAAAATGGTAAAGAGAATATACTCTTTAAGTTTTAGATAGAATACTTGAATTCTTGTTCTTCTAGTGGTTGCTATCACGATCATAGTTATCAGAATCTGGACAAATCATCGGCTCACCAAATCAATGTTTCAACCAATGGGTCACTGTTAGGCTATAATTCTAATTAAAAAAGTATTTTTAAAACAAAAAGTATAATATATATTTTTCTTTATGACATTGATTTTACTAAACTTAATATATATATTTCGCTTACATAGATGTTCAAGTTTCTAGAAGTGTCGTGATGTCTCGAATCTCTTCTTATGCAAATTTGATATAAAATCTTGATATGGATCAATCTAGTAAAAACAATCGATTCACATTGAACATGTTTTGTTTTGATATGAACTCTTCCAATTTGAACATTCGGACCAGTTTTTGATCAGTTAATTTGCAAATGGACCAAATAAACACATCTGGAAGGATTACTCTCCGGTTCAACTGTTTATGTCCGGTTCCGATAACTATGATCAGAGTCTTTACTCGAATAAAAGCATACATACAAGCATATTCTTATTTGTGAGCAATCAATTTTCTTCAAATTAGACCGTCTCTATGTACTTTACAAGAAGTAATTTTTCCCTTTGTGAGGAAGGACAAACACTTCGTCAATCATGTTTTTAAGTGTATATATACTTGGTCAAATATTTCTCAAACAATGCATGTCTTAATTTTTTTCCTCTTTTGTTGCATCTCGTCTTTTAATATTTGAGTGTTCTATACCAAAAGACTCCATGTTAAGTTTTGAAATCTAATTATTGTCAGTATTTGAGGGTTGGAAGGCGGCAAGGAGCCTCTTCCCGAGGTCCGCTCCTAGACTGAAATTTCATTAAAGACAATTTATGAAATTTCACACATATAATTTCGATTTTTACCCTAATTTGTCTTGTAAATAGAGAGTCGTCATTTGCATTTTATCAATACCATCATAAAATGAGTGAAATATTACAAAAGAATGGGGGTGTATTTTTCTTTTATTTTTCATCATAGTGAATTACTGCAACAATGAAAAAAATGGAGTGGTCTCACATTGAGTTTCTATCTCCCAAAAAATGGGGATATACAAGTAAATGACCCAAATTCAAGGTCATAATTCCAAACTAACCCCAAACTAACCCATTTCACTATTCAACCATATAAACTACCTAAAATACCCTTAATATAAAATGTTTCAAAATAAGTCATTTTAGTTCTCAAAACTTTAATTCTAATTTTGGATTCGACAAAATTGTTTGCCCCTTGCAATAAAAATTAACTTTTCTTCACCATCAACTCTTTCCACCTATCTTGAGCCAAAAAATTTGATATTGATTTTATTTTTGAATTTTTGCATTTTAGGAAACTCAAATTTCAAATGGTATCAGAGCCCTATATCTTGAGGAATTAAAGACATTAGAGAATGGAAGATAATAACGAAATTTGCATAGGATGGTACGTAAACAATTCTACTGAATATTTAGATACTGATAGTTATATTCAACATCTTGTTAATAAATCAAGAAATTTGATTGATAAAATAAAAGACTCGGATAGTCTTAAAATAAAGAAAAAATTTGAAAAGAAAATTACTTTTCTTTTAATAGATTTTGATGAAGTTTTAGACGAAAACATAGGATATCTTGTTAAAATACCTATTCTTATAGAAATAAAAATTTTAAAAAGAATTCAAAAAGTTCTTAATAATGAAATTAGGAGAATTGAAGAATTAGAAACATAAAGATCATGGAAATTGAAAATTCAGAAAATATAGAAACTGAAGTATACGAAGGAGTAGATGGATATGCCTTAAAAGAAAAATTTGATTGGGAAAAATTTAGAAAAATTAATAGAGCAGAATTAAGTCTAAAACCACCAGGAGAAAATAAATTATTTAATATTTTAGGATCAGCATTTAGAAGAAAGAAATTAGTCATTAATGAATATCATGAAATAGAAAAAGCCATAGATATTAAACATATACAAGGAAAAATAAAATTAAATCTTATAACAAAAAGAAATATTAATGAATTCCTAGTAAAATTAAAACAAGAAAAACGAGATAAAATATCTTATGTTTACCTTACTGGAATACAAATAATAATAATAATAAAATCATGTTTTAAAGAAGGAATTAATAGTCTTATAATACTTAATCTACAAGATGAAAGATATATAACTGCAGAAAATGGAAATTTAGGAATAATAAAAGGAAACTTAGCCTATAAAAAATTAAAATTTACTTGTTATCCAAGATATGGGTGCATATAAATGATAAAAATTTAGATGATTGTCTTAGTCTACATTTTAAGATGACTAATAAAATATTAAAAGATGATAATAAAGTCTTTACTATATTATATCAAGGATTATATTGTTATACAAATAGTAATTATGGAAATATATATAAAGAAAAACCTTTTATAGAAATTGACGAAGAATTTAGGGATATATGAGAAGCAATCTTACCTAGAGAACAAGACATAGAAGAAATAGAAAATTTTGAGATAGGACATGATGATGCTATAAGTATTGATCAACCTATAATACCAAAACAAATAACATATAAAGAAAATAAAATAATTATTGGAAATAATACAGTAAGACATAGTATTTCAAAAATAATACAAAGTAAAAATAATAGTGTTTATGGAATCAAAGGAAAGTTTTTTAATGGAAATAAATGGATAAATGATATTAAAATACTTATTGATATTGGAGCAAGTCAGAATCATATTTGCTCTCTTATTAATGAAGGAATTAAGAAAAAAAAAGTTGAACCTTATAGTTATAGAGATTTTGAAAGAAAAATAAACTCTTGTGATATCATAGGACAAGTACAAATTAAATTAGGAAATTTATTATTGAGCATAGAATGTTATATTGATAATAACATGAATTTTGATGAACATCCAATATTATTAGGAAATTCATTTTTAAATAGTCTTGATGAAGGAATTCTTATTATACATCAAGGAATAACTACATATTGCCCTAAAGGAAAATGAGTAGAGAAATAAAATTCCCAATAAGTGTATATATACAAATAACTGTATTTGAATCAAAAATAACTACTTGTGCTCTAATTGATACGGGAGTTGAGATAACTGTCTTTAAAGAATTTTTATTACCAAAGTGGATTGAAAATAAACAACAATTAACTCTACAAAGAATAACTGGAGTAAGAGAATCTTTAAAATATAAAAACGAAAATATAGAAGTTATAATAGGATCTAAAATAGTAACTGTAAGAAATGTTTACCAATATAATATTAATGATTGTGATATCATTCTAGAAAATGACTTTCTACAACAGTTTAGTCAATATAGTCAAAATATTTATACTATTCAACTAAAAACACCATGTGGACATTTACTAAAAATTGCTAGAGAATTTAAACCATTCAGAGTTCAACAAATTTCTACGTGGTGAAAAAATAGAATTTATACCAAAATTACTCAATTATTCAATCAAAACAATTACTCTTGATCAAATAAAATATCTTTTAGCTAAAAATTATTATGAAAACCCACTTGAAAAATGGGAAAAATCAAAAAAATAGCTAAAATAGAACTATTAGAACCAACAATCATTATTAGAGTCAAACCTATGCTCTATAATCAAGAAGACAAAGAAGAATTTCAAGTACAAATTCAAGAATTTCTTAATCAAAAACTTATAAGGAGAAGTAATAGCCCTCATAGTAGCCCAACTTTTATGGTTAGAAACTATTCAGAAATAAAAAGAGGAAAACCTAGGATGGTAGTAAACTATAAAGAACTTAATAAAAACACTAAATTTGATGGATATTATCTACCAAATAAAGAAGTATTAATAAATATTGCCAAAAACAAAAAATATTATTCAAAATTTGATTGTAAATCTGGATTTTGGCAAATAAAACTAGAAGAAAATAGTATACCATTAACAGCATTTAGTACCCCTCAAGGACATTATGAATGGATAGTTATGTCATTTGGATTAAAAAATGCACCACAAATTTATCAAAGAAGAATGGATGAAGTTTTTAAAACCTATAATTTTCTTATTGTTTATGTTGATGATATACTTGTTTGCTCAGAAACATATGAAGATCATCTTAAACATCTTAGAATTTTTGCTACACTTTACTCAAAAGAATGTATAATATTTAGTCAGAAAAAAGCAGAAGTAGCAAAACATGAAATTGAATTTTTAGGAATGATAATAAATAGTGATGGAATAAAATTAAAACCTCATATTTCAGAAAAAATAATTTTATTTCCTGATAAATTAGAAAATAAGCAATAAATTCAAAAGTTTTTAGGTTATCTTAATTATGTTGAAGGATTCATAGAAAAACTTGCAGAAAAAAGAAATAAACTTCAGAAACTATTAAGAAAATCAAATAAATTAGGGTGGGATGAAGAACATACTCTTTGTGTTAAAAATTTAAAAGAAAATTGTAAAAATTTACCTAAACTTAGACTTCCTGATGAAAAAGATAAATTAATAATTCAAACCGATGCTTCTGATTTATATTGGAGTGCTTTATTAAAAACTGATTTAAATGAAATTTGCAGGTATACTAGTGGAACATTTAATAATGCTGAAGTAAATTATTCGACCAATGAAAAAGAATTATTGGCAGTTGTTAAAGGAATAAACAAATTTAAAATGTTTTTGTTACCCAAGGAATTTATTGTTCAAACTGATAATATTCAACTTAACGGACTAGTAAATAATAAATTACCAAATTCACCTCAACATAGAAGATTACACAGATGACAAGTGTTACTATCTTTTTATAATTTTAAATTTGAATATATTAAAAGAAAAGATAATGTATTTGCTGATTTCTTGAGCAGGAATCATGAATATGGAAAAGATTGAAGCATTTACAAAGGAATTACAAGATCTTTTAACAGATTTTAATGCAGATTATCTTGCTGTTCAAGAAGATCATCTTGATATTCGACAAACTTTGTGTGATTTATCAAGCAAAGTTGTTGAAAGTGGGAAAAAGATTGAAAAATTGAATGATAACAAAGAAAAAATAGTTGAAAAATTGTCAGAATGTTTAGACTTTTTTGCAAATTGTAGCCAGGAGTATCCTCCTTTAAAAGGTGAATACAAAATTAAAGGCTAGTCACATCCCATTTCGGGAGATTAATACATCCACCTCGAGTGGAGAATCAAAATTTAAGAGAAATGACTTTCTTACCTCACAAGAGGAAAAAGTCATAAAAAAGGGTCCACAACAACTACCTGTCAGTATGGACAAATTGTTGGAAAAATTTACAAGTGGAAAAGGAGCCGCTGAGTCTAGTACTCAAACATCCTTATCAAAAGGCCCATTGGAACAACCTACTGTTATCAGTGAATTCCAAGAAGATAAAAAAGCACCGATTGGTGACCTTAAATCACCAAAGGGAATAATTGCTACTCATCACATTAGAGCTAATCTACATCCAATGGAAAATGAGTATTATGAATTTTCAGAATGGGTATATAATTTCAGAGAAGAAAGTTCTCTATATTTGACAGCCCTTCCAACGGCGATTTATCCAAGGATCAGTGCAGTTCAAGGAGCAGATCCTAATATTGTTCGAAAATTGGCAGCATTTGGATTTTTAGATCGACTCTTCCCAGGAATAGATCTAAAAGAAATTGAACAGTTTGACAAATAATTTGTTAATTGTGTTAAAAAATTCAGCGATAAACAACCGATTGAACTGAGATTTTACACAATTAGTCCTGAATATAAAGAATCAGAGTGGTATGGAGAACATCATCTCATCACAATTTGGAAAAATAATGGAAATCCACTCAAGGAGATTCAGATTTTTAAAGAATTACCTACTATTAATAGAAAATGGATGATTTACAGACGAGCTCTCGGAATAAAATCAGTTTGCTCAACAATGCAGTTCTTTTATGGAGAAAGATACATGGTCTATGGTATGAGCAATAATTGGATCCTTATCTGTAGAGGAGATAAAGAATCAAAAATTCTTGAAGAAAAAATCTGTGGAATTATGAACGATCAATTCTCTGGAAGTGAAGAATGCATTAAAGAAGCCTGCCGACTTATGAGACACGTCCACAAGGAAAGGACGATCAAGAGAAACGTGACCGACAGCACCATGTGAACCTTGAAGATAAGAAGACAGCTGTCAAGCTGGAATCAAAAGAAATTGCCGACACTGGAATAAAGACAACCGACAAGCACTTAAATATTTTCAACCACATTTGAAATTATTGTACTTTTTACTTTTGTGTTATAAAAATCTGATTGGCCAGAAGCTTTTCGGTGAAGTGCGAGCCTTTCTATAAATTGAGACTCCTCTCATTAGAAAAGATCATCGAAAATTAGCCATCTGAAATCTCATCCTGAACTACCATCTCAAACTTTCAACAATGATCTTTGTAATCATTCTCATTAGAGAGTAGAAACCACTCTTCGGAGTATCAATCTTTGTAAAAATCCTTGTGTAATAGCTTTCAAGCTATCTTCAGATCAATAAAATCTTTGAGTTTGAAATAAATTTTTTATTACGCTTTGAGTGTTGGTCTACACAGTGAGTCTGTTTGAGAGTTTTGATTGCCTTTGTGTCCATTTTGCTGTGATGCTGTCGGACTTTGGCCAACTCTTGTGACGAAGGTGACCAGGAACATATAACATTCTTGCTATTTGGCGAAGCGTGGTAAGGCCCTTATTTTAAGCTTCAAGGAAATTTATTGTCTGAAAATTTGCATGAAAATTATTATATAAGAATTCTTATGAGATTGTATACTTTGAAGAACTTTTTCATGGAAAGTTACGAGTTTTATTATAGAACTATACCTTTTAGGTATACTAATAGTATTGATTATAGTCACATGATAGAAATTTCAGAAACTTATGATAGTTATACTAGATGAATAAATTTCATAAAAAGAGATAGTAGATATTATGAAAAATGTCTTACAATTGTATCATTTGGACTAAAAGAAAGATTGCCTAAAGACATAATAAAAATGATTATATTTTTCTGGTTAGACAGTGAAAATAGTGAAAGAACTTTTGAAACTATAGAACAACATATAAGTTATAATGAAATTTCTGAATTATATGATTTTGATCTTAGTTTTGACGACATAGAATAAGAATATGCCTGGAATAATTAGAAAATTTTGTGATAATAAAATAAAAATCTTAGAAGAACAGATAATAACTGACAATAATCGTAGAGAAATAGAAAAAGAAATTTCTAATTGGAATAAAATTAAAAGAGAATTATTAAGGAATGAAATTACAAGAGAATTAAGAAGAGAAGAACAATTTAGAAGAGAAATAAGACAAATGATAAATAATATAATAATTAATTCCTTAAACTTACCAGATTAATATGAGTTTACCAACAAAAATAAGATTTGATAAATAAGAAATAGAAAATATTAGATTACCAATAGGAAGTTATCAAACTAAAAAATGGAATACAACTCTATTTCAACCTTTAAGCTCATGGGGAAATACAGATGAATGGTTAAATATGACTACAAATTGGACTAATACATTTTTATGGCAACAATTAGGACAATTAAAATCTAAAGATATAGAAGCTATAGACGAAATAAATAATATAGATCCAAAAGATGAAATAGCTAAAGAAAGATTAGAAGTTTTGAGCAAAAATATGTCTAAACAATTTAATAAAATAAAAGAACAAATTAATAATTTAGAAATACTTGATGAAGCTAAATTTGAAGAAATTCAAAATCAAATATCAAAAATTGCACAGAGGAATAGTATCAATAAAATAGCAACTTTAGAAGAAAAGATAGATATTATTAATTATAAACTTGATATTCTATTAAATAAATTTGGATTTGAAATTGAAAAACCATCTTATAAAAAACCTAAAATATGAGTATGAATGATAAAATTAATTTAATTGAGAAAAATATAAAAACAATTGATGAAAAAATAACTAGAATTGAAATAGGCTACGAAGAAGAGAAAGAAAGACTACAAAATAACTTTTTAAGAATAGAAAATCTTTTAAATAGAATAATAGAAAATCTAAATAAAAAAAATCATTTAAACCAGATTATGTCAAAGAACTTAAAGAAGTCAGAAAGAAAATTGAAAAATATGAAGAATTAATAAAACTTAATGGAGGATTAAAAGAAGATATAGAAAGATTATTGATTGATCTTAGAAAGTAAGAAGAAAATTTTATAGAAAAAGAAGAAGAAAAATTAATTATAGAAGAACAATGAACGAAGATATTGAAAATTTAATATTTAACTTAGAAGATTTTAAAATTTTTGAAGAAATAACTAAAAATCATATGGTCGGAAAAACGGGAGGACCACGAGCAGTCAAACAAGAAGAATATGGAGAAACTAGTACAACTAGATATGAAGCAGAAATAGACCCTAGAAGATATGATAATACAAAAGTAGATTTTAAAACTACCAAAGAAAGAATATATAGAGACCAATTTAAACCAGTATTGAGAGAATCAAACCCAATGAAAATTGCAGGTTCATATTTAAATTTAGATTGTGAATTAGATGTTAGAAGAGCTATAAATGAATGTAGTACTAATATGATAGCACACTTTAATTATAATCGCAGTAATACAGACAATAAAAATAGAACTAAATATTTATTAGCAACATTTAAAGGAAATGTTTTTAATTGGTATAGAGGATTAGAAGAAACAACAAAAGGCATTTGGAAAGATAGTATTGAAGCAGGATTTGGAATTAGTATAATAGAAGGAATAAATAGAGTCGCTACAAGAATTTATAGAGAATTTGTTGGAGAAGACTGGGTAAATGAAAGTACTAAAACAAGATTAGAAGAAATAGAAGATGCTAAAAACAGAATAGAACATTTACAAATTTGTAATATGTGTTACCTCAATGAATATTGTTGTGAATATAGTAAATATTATTATATGATGTTTGGAAGTGGAGCTGATAATAATTATTATAAGGAAGTTTTTATTAGAAAATTACCACCACCATAGAATAATTATTTTCAAAATAAAATTAAAGAAAAACAATTAGGAAGAAATGAAGAAGGATATACATTAGGATTTATCATAAGAACTATAAAAGATGAAATAAGTACTATGTGTAATAATCAAATGATTTATAAACAATCAGGAATTATTCAAGATAGGATTTGTTGTAGAGATACTGAAGTACCAGGAAATTGGGGATGTTATGATTATAAAAGAAAAAGAAAAATAAGACCCAAGAAATATAAAAAATATAATAAGTTTAAAAAGAAATATTTTAAACCAAAAAGAAAATATTTTAGAAGAAAATATAAACCTTATAATAAAAAACCATTAGATAAAAAACGATGCAAATGTTGGAATTGCAATGAAGAAGGACATATAAGCACTGAATGCCCAAAAAAGAAAGTTAGAATATTAATTACGGATTTTGAACAAATTAGAGATGAATGTGAAGAAGTTGATATTGAAGAAATAGAAATAAATGAAGAAATATTTGAAGAAAAATCAAATTTAGAAGAAACGTCTAGTGATGACGAATAAAAAGTTTAAGGACTTGTTTTGCAATAAATACCCAATTTCATTAAGGGTAAAATTGACTTTTTAACAAAAAACTTAAAAAACCACTATTCATAGGTCATTTTGCAAAATCCCCCCAAAAAATGCAATATCACAAAGTGTAACCCTTCAGAGCCTAGCGGCTCATAGTGGCACATGCATAGGTTAATTATTTCATTAATCCATGTGGCAAAGTTTGTATGGTTATCAATTTTTTATACGTGCTTTATCTTTATGGTAAGCGCGGTCTGAAGAACTAAAGAAAAGAGAACACACCGTTCTTTGAGAATTACTAGAAGATGTTCTTGAAGTGGAAACAAGTCCAAGAATCTCAGAAATTTTATTGAATGTTCTACTTCCAAACAAGAACAATTAATGGTGAATGACTAGTTTCATTTGAGTTAGACAACCATATGAAGCCCTTGACTTTAGCTTCCTCAATTTCACTTGTGATATTACTCAATCGATCCACTTGTTATATGTTCGAGCTTTCTTGCATACAATCTGTAAGAAATAGATAGTGGAAGTTAACTTGAATAATGGTTATTACTAAAAGATATTTTTTTGTGCTATCACAATTTTTTCATTTTCTGCCACATCCAACCATTGTTCTCCACATCAGCATATGTGCAAGTAGAAGGATGTAGGTATGGATGAGAATCATATTTGGAAGTTAAATGGCAGATTTGAAACAATTTAAAGTATAGAGGCATAATAGAAACATGGGTGGAAGTTTAGAGACACAAGATAATTTAAGTCAATTTCCTTTTAATTGGCAGTCTGTCAAACCCTTAAAACCCTTTGTCTCCACCAAATTCCTGCTAAACCCTGTAAACCCTATCGCCATGATCACTACGAACCCTACAACTGCTAAATTCACCCACGGTCACCTGCCCCGCACCCTTTCACTTCATCCCCACGGCCTAAATTTCTCCAGACCCTTCTCTTGCGTCTCCTTCAGCATCCCCCGTCGACCAATTCCTCCTTTATCCTACAAACATATCAAAGCCTCCATATCAAATCCTGGAAACCATAATAGACAACCAAAGTTCTTCAATTTTCCAATTTTTAACCCAAAAGGGCCAAAATCCATTGTTCAGAATTCACATTTTTCGTTTTTGGGCCCACTAGAAACGACCCTTATTTCCACCATTACTGCTTTCTCTCTCTTGTTTTTCCAGTTTTACTTTACTCACAAACGTGCCATTGCTGCTCCAGTTTTATTGCCGCCCACTGTGGAAACTACTACAAAAGATGCGCCTGCAGATGAAGAAAGAGAGAAATTCCTCGAAGAACAAGTGTTTTCGAATCCATATGACATTGACTCACTCAAGAACTTGTTGGAAATCAAATTCAACTGCAGAAAGTTTCCTGAAGCAATTGGCGTTCTCGACAAGTTAATAGAGCTCGAGCCAGAGGACACCAAGTGGCTTTTGATGAAAGCCCATTTCTATATTTATCTTGGAAATAATGAGTTGGCGATATATGGATTCGGAGAATTATTAAAAAAGGACCCTTTTCACGTGGAGGCATACTCCAGGTTGTTGATTGACGCCTCGCAGGAGGAATCTAGCAAGACACTGGAAGAAATTGAGAAGAGCGTTGAGGAGGTAATGAATGTGTGTAAGAAGAAGAATAAGAAGTTTGAGTTGAGGGAATTTAAGCTGTTGCTAGCGCAAATTCGGGTTATGGAGCGTAGATATGACGAGGCCTTGAAGGTTTATCAGGAGTTGGTGAAGGAGGAGCCCAGGGATTTCAAACTGTATTTGTGTCAGGGCATAATTTATACATTATTAAGGAAAAATGTTGACGCGGAGAAGAATTTTGAGAAGTTTAGGAGATTGGTCCCTAGAACTCACCCTTATGCCAGGCACTTTGAGATGACTTGATTGCGGCCAAGATTTTTGGTCAGAAAATGGAGAATGAGAGGGCTGCAGCAAAGGGTTAAGAGTCATTTCCTTTGATAGTTTAATGGTGCCATTCATTTCTTATGCCCTCTACGGATGATTTATTTTGTCAATGTTTTTTTTCTCATCGACAGTTGATACTGTCTTTAATATTGGTTTAGAAGTTAGGATTTCATATGATATTTTAGTAATTCGGTGGACATTGATAGAAATTGGAATAATTTGGAAATGATTTTGTGGCTTGGTAGGAAAATAAGGAGTTTTGATTCCTTGAACTATATTGATACTATTTTATGCCAAAATTTATCGACAAAAGGTTGTTAGTTTTATGCTTCTGTGTGATGTTAGGTGATCAGTAATGATATACAGGATGTCAAGGAAGCTGACTTGATTTGATTACAGGTTTATAAGAAAGACAGAATTATGGCCCATAAAGAGTTCCGACAGAGCTATTACTAGTCTCATTTTCTTTCATAATCCTCTGTTTGGGAAGAATTTACAAACAGTTTTATAAATAGATAGAAATGAACAGTGTATAAGTTGATAGACTTGTGGGTCCATTGGACCATTGGTTGAAATGAAGTTTGATCATTTATAACCTGAGCCTCAACTGTTTAACTAAGTTGAATCAAACTTGACAACATTACTATGTTCTCATAGTTTTTATGCACATAATGGTTTGTGCCTTGTAGTTGTAGTATTTGTTACAAGCCTGTGTTGCAGTGATTTATTTTCACCTATCAATTAACATCTCGATGTCATGCTATTTTTACTTTGGGGATTAGAGCACCGAATTGCCCCGTGGAATTAGTCGAGGTGCGCGCAAGATGGCCCGGAGATCCACGGTTATAAAAAAAAAAAAAAAAAGAGCACCGAATCTATGCAGCAAGTCTTGTGCAATTTGGAACGACAGAGCACGAGGTTTTAACAGTAGACTATGTTGTAAGAATATGATCTACTGTCCACTGTTACTTATCTTATGCTGTGTAAAGCTACACACCATTTTGCATTACTGACTTGTCAAACTTCTTCTCATTCTATTTTTTGCTGATGTTCACTCATTAATTTTGTGCTGTCGTGTCTCTAGCACAAGTTTATAGAAAATCAGGCTTAGTAGGTCTATACATTTGTTTAGGCATTTCTGTCGATATACAGCCCTGTTTAGCAAGTGGATTTATGAATCAAATTTGAACTTATACTATCGAAAAAGGAAGTTTTTAAACCGTCATAGAAAATGTTCTCTATGTATAGGGGGAGCTGGTAGAGCTTTGTCGTACTGCCTTTCACACTATATTTTCTACTCTAATGGACGGTAATTCAAGCAATACACAGTTCAGCTTAATGACACCTATGCTTGCTCGAACTATGTTTGAATTATTTATACTCGCAGCTACAAAATACCAGTAAGAGGGTGGCTCCAGGGGTATGAGAGATAGACTTTGCAAGTTATGTTGCCTACGATTTTTTGCTGGGTTTCGATTTAATATGTCTTTTGCTGGAGTATTGTTAAATATGTTTCCTCTTAGAGACTCTTCGCTAGTTCTTTACATCTCGAATATAGCAATATAGAAACTGCCCGTTATACTGTTAGTATGTTTTCTAGTGGCGTCAAACAGGCCTGGGCTATCCAGTCTCATGTTGGGCGATGAGCTCTCCTACTTTTGAAGGTGTTCTGTGCCACTTTGTCTCTCAACAACCGAGCTGGGCAATGGAGCTCTCCTACTTTTTGCTGGGTTTCAATTTAATATGTCTTTTGCTGGAGTATTGTTAAATATGTTTCCTCTTAGAGACTCTTCGCTAGTTCTTTACATCTCGAATATAGCAATATAGAAACTGCCCGTTACACTGTTAGTATGTTTTCTAGTGGCGTCAAACAGGGTTGGGCTATCCAGTCTCATGTTGGGCGATGAGCTCTCCTACTTTTGAAGGTGTTCTGTGCTACTTTGTCTCTCCACAACCGAGCTGGGCAACACCTCTGATTAGAAATGATCTCCCACCCATAGTTTGTGGGATAAAATATGCCACGTCAACGATAGGCAAAATAACTCCTATTCACTGTGGAGATCGAATAGCACTTATTAGCAACTTCAAACCAATGACAAAAATAAATGTGCAAGAAAGATAAAAACGGTAAAAAGAACACAAGGAATTTTCGCCCTAAGGCAAGAGGTTCGAAATAAATCATAATCCCCTTTTGAGCTTTCACAAACCGGAAGAGATCACTATATTAACTAAGAATCAAAATCCGTTCAAAGTTACACCAAGACACTCAGCAAGAATCACTTAAAATATCTTCACAGGAATGAAATCCTCACTAATTGAAAAGGGAATCCACACAAGGATACAAAATCAGCTCACTACAAATCACTCAAGAGATGTACTCAAGTTATACAACAATCGATTTACAAGAGATTTCAATTTCAGAGTGCAAAACAGAAGAATGACGCAAGAGATAACAGAGAGTTCGAGAGACTGAACAATCGAGAGAATGAGAGATTCAGCATCCAAAAGTCCAATCCTAGACTTTAAGAGAAGTCTCCAGAAGAGTCACCATCCAACGGATATTAGGATGACACTTGGTGACATCTCCACAGTCCAGATATAAGTAAAACGCATCTAGCTAAAGTGCAAAACCAGAAACATGCTTTCTATCAAAACGGTCTAGCCCAACAGTCATCAATTAAGAACCAGATTCAGCCTAATTAATCAGCAAAGGCCTATCATCATTGTGCCACTATCTCTACAATTTCTACCTTGATACAATGATCTCAGTTTTATCTATAATGATTTCTCCATTATGGCATCATTTGCTCTTATTACCCGAAACACAAATCAGCAAGTATTAATGTTCAAATAGCTTTAAACAAATTCAAAACTTATTTAAAGGCAACACTTTAGTTCAAAAATCAGCATGATTAAAATGAGTAGATATTTTCTTAAGTTTCACAACACCTTGTGAGATAACATCTCTAATGAAATGAAATTTCACATCAACATGTTTAGATGTATTATGCAAAACAAGATTTCTACTCAAATATATGACAGATTGGCTATCAGAAAATAAAACATCTTTAACAAAGCCAAATTCATTTAACAGTCCCTTGAGCCAAATACTCTCTTTTATAGCATCAGTGGCAACAATATATTCAACCCCAGTTGAAGATAATGCAACAATTTTCTGTAATTGAGATTTCCAACTAATGCATGAATTACATAAAGTATACACATAAGCAGAAGTAGACTTTCTATTATCCCTATCACCTGCATAGTCAGAATTAGTGTAATCCCTCAAGATAATACTATGAGATTGCTTCCTGTAATGAATCCCCAAGTCACAAGTTCCCTTAATGTATATAAGAAGTCATTTCATAGCTTCCCAATGAGTTTCACCAGGATTTGACATAAATCTACTCAACACACTTATAGAGAAAGTCAAATCAGGTCTAGAACAAACCATAAAATACATAATGCATCTAACTGCATTAGAATAAGACACTTTTGCCATTCTTTTGAACTCGGTCTCAGATTTGGGAGATTGATCACTTGAAAGTTTAAAGTGATTTGCTAAAGGTAAGCTCACATTTTTAGCATCACTCGGAAATTTTTTCCAACAATTTCAAAATATTGGTTTTTTGACTTAGACTAAGTATGCCTTCCCTTCTATTCCTTTTAATTTCAATACCCAATTTTTTTCTAACAGGACCTAAGTCCTTCATTTCAGATTCAGATTTCAATTTGTTTTTAATTAAATCAATTTTTTTTATGTCATGACTAGTTAAGAGTATGTCATCAACATAAAGAAGAAGATAGAGTGAATTTTCATCACCATTTCTTTTATAATAAAGACATGTATCAAAATTACTTCTTTTAAAACCAAGTCTAAGCATAAATATATCAAATCTCTTGTACCATTATCTTGAAGCTTGTTTTAAATCATATAAGGATTTTTTAAGAAAGCATACAAGGTCAGATAAATTCATCTCAAAACCTTTTGGTTGTTCCATGTAAATAGTTTCTTCAAGATCTCCATTTAAAAATGCAGTTTTGACATTCAATTGATCCAATTTCCAATTAAACTGAGTTGCTAAGGCTAATATCACTCTAACAGTTGTAAATTTTACAACTGAAGAAAAGATTTCATTAAAATATATTCCCTCCTTTTGAGTGAAGCCCTTAGCCACTAGTCTAGTTTTGTATCTAATATCATTCTCACTTTGTTCCCCCCTTTTTATCTTAAAGATCCATTTACAATCCACAACCATTTTCCCTTTAGGTCTGTTCTTCAACACACATGTTTTATTCTTCTTAAGAGATTCCATCTCATCTTGCATTGCTTCAAGCCAATGCTTGAAATCTTTGCTACTTATAGCCTCATCATATGATACAAGTTCATTCTCAATAAAACCTTAAACAGTAAGCAAAGACACTTCATCATCAAACCTCACAGGTGGTCTAACTTGTCTTCTTTGCCTATCTCGAGCCAATTGATAATCACCTAAGGTCTTATTTGTCTCTAAATCAGTATCAAAATGTTTAACATCATCAGTTTTATGTGGTTCAACATCAATATCAACTTCAAGCTCTCCAGTCTGAATATTAGGTGATTGATTATCATCTTCAACATGCTCCACCTCAATTTCAGTCTCTCTCTCTCCCTCTCTCTCTCTCTCTCTCTCTCTCTATGTTATCAGTCTGATTTAAAGGTCCAGAACTACTATCAGTTTTCAAACAAGGTAGATCGTTTTCATTGTACACCACATTCCTACTTATAATGATTTTATATCATTTGGTTTCCCTCGCCCATTGTCTATACCCTTTTACCACTTTACCATAACCCAAAAAAACACACTTAAAAGCCCTAGGATCTAGTTTCCCTTCAAATTGATGTGCAAAGGCTGCACACCCAAACACTCTTAAATTGCTAAGGTCAACAAGTTTACCATTCTATACTTCTTTAGGGGTCTTAAAATGTATAGCACTAGCATGACTTCTATTAATAAGATAACTAGCAGTTTTTGCAGCTTTCCCCCAAAATAGTTTGGGAAGACTAGAACTTAATAACATGCATCTAACTTTTTCAAGTGAAGTTCAATTCATTCTTTCAGCCAAGCCATTTTGTTGTGGAGTGTGTGCAACAGTTCTGTGTCTCAATATACCATACAGTTTACACAAATCATCAAATCATAATTGCAAAAATTCAAGTCCATTATCAGTTCTTAATACTTTTACCCTTTTATCTATTTGGTTTTCAATCAAAGTTTTCCAATCTTTAAAGGCGTTAAAAGTATTAGATTTAGATTTCAACAGAAATATCCAATTCTTACTAGAAAAATCATCAATGATTAATAAGAAATATTTAAAACCAGTATGAGTAGGCATATTAGCTGGTCCCCAAAGATCAGCATGCAAGTATTCAAGAATACACACAGATTTATGCATTCCAGGCAGAAATGGTAATCTATTATGCTTTCCTATGATGCAATAATCACAAAAACTGAGTTTCTCAATGTTATCTTTTCCAAAGGTACCTTGTTTTTTTCAAAATCTGCAACCCTTTATCACTAATATGACATAATCTCTTGTGCCGTATTTGTGACTTATCATTAAAAACAGAAATTACCGCCGAAGTGGAGTAAAAAATATTTTGAGTTTGCAAAATATAAAATCCATGTCTCTTGGGAGCTTCCACAATCAAGTGTGAATTCCTCAAGATTTTAATGTATCCGGCATTAATCATAATGTCATAGTTTAGGTCATCTAACACACTTAAAGAAATCAAATTTCTTTGAAGGTCAGGAACATATCTGGTCTTTTCTAAGACAAGCAAATTATTATCCTTTACTCTTAAAGTGATGGTTCCTATGCCCTTAACTTGACATGCCATATGATTACCCATTAAAACTTGGCCACCATTTACATTTTCAAAATCAGCAAACCATTCTTTATTAGGACACATGTGATAAGTACACCCTGAGTCAAGAATCCACTCTTGACTAGGCTGATGGGCAACAACGACATATACTTCATCTATATTAGTTTCATTATTGCAGACTAAAGCTGTGTCACTATCAATTTTAGACTTATTTCTATTATCACTATGCCTGTTAGGACAATCTCTGATAAAATGACCTTCATCTTGACAATAAAAACATTTTTTACCTTTGATTTTCATTTTATCTTTTTGATTTCCTTTCTTTTTGTGTCCAAATCTCTTATTGGCATAATTGTTTCTAAGATAAAACTTGGATTTAGCCATTAGGTTCAGACCACTAGAAGACTCTTTCCGATTAGATTTTAATTCTAACTCGTTAGTTCTTAGAGCATTAATGATAACACCAGTAGTTAGAGTGTCTCTACCATATTCAATAGTGTTTTTAACATCTTTGTATTTATCACCTATTGAATTTAATAGAACCACAGCCAGCTGTCCACTTGAGAGTTTCTCATCACAATTGGCTAGTCGCGGGTTAATCTGTTGAATCTATCAATATTAGATTCAAGGTCAAGAGATGAATCAAGTTTAAAACCAAAAAACTGTTTTAGGAGGTAGACTTTATTTGACATATTTTTATTCAAATAAGTAGCCTCCAATTTCTACCACAATTCAGCAGCAGTTTTTGTTTCTCCTATTTATCTAAGCACATTATCAGACAAGTGCAGAAAAATAGAATTCCATGCAATTTCATCTTGTTCAATAACTTTACTAACTTCCATATCAGTAGGCCATGATTCATCAATGATTTTTGCACACTTTTGTTGAAGTAAAAAAACTTTCATTTTCTAGCGCCAGAGATTAAAGTCTCATTTGCCATTAAAAGCTTCCAATTCAAATTTAGAAGAAGACATAATGAAAAGTTTAAATGTATGACTAATGAATGCAGATCAGGTAGAGCATACCAGGAGTATACACAGTAAGTAATAATTCAAATGTCAACACTCAAGAGAAATAAAATGAATTATACAATGTTATAATGTATATACTATATACAGTGATTCACGGATTCAATTTTCAGGCAAGAACATTCAACTACTCTTGTAACAACTTACAAGATATAGCACAGATCATCACAGTTGCAATATACAGAATTAAAGAACACGTGCAGAGTTTTTGAATTGAGGTTCTTGACTCGAAAAACAAGATAACCCTCAGATTCCAGACAAGTTAAGGGTTTCTGGACAAATGTATTGCTAAGTAGAGTCTCAAACCCAGTTTAAAATGTTTTTGCAAAGCACAATTAAAGTATAAGCAACAAATAAGTGCATTCAGTAGTAAACCGAAATGAACTCACCAAAAGCCCTATATTAGGGTTTGAAGAAACAAAAGCAGTAAACGAATCAAGCGAATCAGTTTAATGTCTGCACAGATCGAGAGCCAAGAACCACGGCCTGCAGCTCTGATACCACTGTAGAGATCGAATAACACTTATTAGCAACTTCAAACCAACAACAACAAAAATAAATGTGTAAGAAAGATAAAAACAATAAAAAGAACACAAGGAATTTTCGCCCTAAGGCAAGATATTTGGAATAAATCCTAATCCCCCTTTGAGCTTCCGCCAACCGAAAGAGATCACTATATTAACCAAGGATCAAAGTCCGTTCAAAGTTACACCAAGACACTCAGCAAGAATCACTCAAGATATCTTTATAGGAATGAAACCCTCACTAATCGAAAAAGGAATCCACACAAGGATACAAAATCAGCTCACTACAAATCACTCAAGAGATGTACTCAAGTTATACAACAATTGATTTACAAGATATTTCAATTTCATAGTGCAAAACAGAAAAATGGCGCAAGAGAGAATAGAGAGTTCTAGAGACTGAACAATCGAGAGAATGAGAGATTAAGCGTCCAAAAGTTCAACTCTAAACTTTAATAGAAGTCTCCAGAAGAGTCACCATCCAACGGATATTGGGGCGACACTTGGCGACATCTCCACCGTCCAGATATAAGTAAAACGCATCCAGCTAAAGTGCAAAACCAGAAACACACTTTCTATCAAAACAGTCCAGCCCAACAGTCATCAATTAAGAACCAGATTCAGCCCAATTAATCAGCCAAGGCCCATCATCATTGTGCATCTCTACATTCACCATGAATAAGAAAGAATTTTTGCACCTTTAATACATGGGTTAGAATACCTAATAAGTGCCTTTGTGTTAACGGTTAACACACTACTATTTTAAGCGCCTGATAATCATTCTTGATTGAGAACAAGAGCGTTGGGATCACAGCATTCTTCTAAGATGAGATCATGAGAAGCATTATCATTTGAAAACATATTGGATAATAATGTCTGCAAAGCATACGGCAAATTCCGAAATACTTGCTGTTTTTGATTGCCAGTGCATTGATTGGACATATTTGGGTCATTCCAAGGGCATGCATTCATTTCTTTCATGGTTTTAAGATTGAAATCAACAATTTCTATCTCTGTGGACCCTTGTCTATAATTAGAATCTATACGATGACACGATGAACATTGTTTAGAGAATCATCCAAAAATTCTTTCTATTTTTCTCAAGAATAAATAATTAATCATTTAGTTCTCAACGAAAAGTGGACTAAGTAGTGCTCTAGACATCATTGTTTGACTCGATATTTTAATTAATAAAACACAATTGTATAAAAGAAGTATCATCTTATATTCGCTGCCCCAATAGATGTCCGTTTACCCAGGTAAAAAAACATGGGAAAAAGTGATTTTGAAAAGAAGTATGGGGCCGCTAGGGATATGACTTCTTTGATTTTCCAATTATTGACATTTTAATCTATTTTATGTTGTAACATTTACACCTTTACAATTTTATAAAGATGCTTAACGTCGTATTAAACAAATATTTCTTAAGTGCATGTATTGATTTCAATCTTATCATCGTAATTATGATTATTAAAGGCAAAACAGCATGCTGGATTGTCAAAAACATATTTAAGTCGTATTTAATTAATTAATCAATCAATCTTATTGGATTTGGACGTACTAACTAACGTTTATTAGGGTAATTAAGTAGGTTTAGCTTTTTCTTTAAGTCAAAATTATTCAGGTAAATAGATCCATTTCGTCAAAGAAGCCTAATTGATTTTATCTTAGCTCAAAATATACTATTAACGCAGGAGTGAATTAGTAAAACGTAAGCAGAAGATAAATGTACCCCTGATTTGAATTAAAATTTCAAGTCAAAATTAATAATTAATTTTAATTAAATATTGCATGAATCTACAATCTTTCAATAACACATTTTATCATTTTCTATCAAAACTTACTAAAAATTTAATTTTAACCTACATCAATCAAAAGCTCCAACTTCTCAAATAATATAACAAAGCCTATGGATACGAACAACTCCTACCGACAAATTGGTTCCGCGGGTCACAAGTTGTCCGATAAGCTTAGGTTATCTACACTATTTTGCTTATCCATTTGATTTAAAAAATAAATAAATTATAAATCATTATAAGGGTTTAAGAACCCCCCCCCCTCCCCCTCCCCCTCCCCCTCCCCCGTGAAAAATGAGTTTTATAGTAGTGATTTTTTATTTTTTTTTGGAGATTATGTGCTTAAAAAGTAAGTAAAAAAAATTGGATTGAAGTGTATAATTATTTTATTGAAAGAATGTGATTAAAAATGAGTTTTTTAAAGAGATTTTAGCTTGAACATGAACTTAATATAATTCAACACACCTCGTTCAAACACAACCAAAAATAATAAAACATGAAGTGCATAATAAGCGCATATTGTTAATAAAATTATAATTTATTTTTCTAACTTAATATTGTTAATCTTAAAAAAATAAATTATTTTTTAATGTCGGTAATGAAATTTTCCTGACAGAGTTTTGGCAGGATTTTGCCACTTTTTGGGTTTTTTAATGAACTTTTTGTTTGAAGGAAGATAGAAGAGGTTATTTTAAGGATTTTTGGTTGAAAAGAACACTTTGAATGGAGAATACGAGATTTTCAAGAATGTCAATCCTAATTTTGCCTTGATTTGAGGCAAATTGTTAAAGTAGAAGATTGGATCTGTAAGATTTTTCCTCCTTTAGCCTCTTAACCATTTGATTTTAAGTCATTTCTCTATTGTGTTAACGAATCTTTTCATAGTCGATTTTTAGGGAATTTTTAGTCATTTTTGGGAATGGAAACACTCACCATTATGCTGTAAGTCATATATTAGTCCAAATTCCAATATTTTGATTGAGTCTTGAACTTTCGCGACACAATACGTAATTTGTTATGTACACGTGTTTGTATGAATGATCTCGCTGATCTGATTATGTCAGAATGCACTAAAAATGACATCTACATCTAAGGTCGAGCCGGTGCCTTTATTTTCACCTTTGGATGAGACTTCCAATTGTCCTTCAATAATCCAATTATTATGTGATAAGGGTGTTTCTAAACTTAATTATTTTTTGCTGAATTGGGTAGATATCTATGTAATTTAGTGTTAATAAAGAAAAAAAGCATGGTCTTGGATGCAATTGGCATGAAGAAAAATGATTTGGAGCTTAATTAAAGTTGATTCGTAGCATTATTAGAATCGTATGTATTCATTAGAAGAATTAAGAGAGCAATAGGAAGAAATTCACAAATTTTGGAAGCTAATCCAATATTTGGAAAGTTTGTAGACTAATTTATAAATTTTGAAAACTTGCAGTGAATCAATTACGGATAATTGTGGGATGAAGATAATCAAAGTATAAAGATTAGATAAAAAAAGGACTCGAGTTGATCCAAAGAAGGAAATCTGGGACCAACATGAACAAGATGTACAAGTTGTTCCTTGTAATCGCAATGAAGACCTTTGCGATTACAAGGTTGAGTAAATTTTCAACCGCAAGTCCTAACGTTGTACTATGCGATATCAATGATTTTTACCATACGATCGCATAGGCTTATTTGACATGAAAAACTTTGTTTTCTATTATGATTCAACCTTTTCTTGGAGAGCAATTTGACCATGAGTTTTGACCTAGTTTTGGTAACTACGGATACATGTTTTCATCTACGACTAAAAGAGAGGCTGTTAGGGTTAATATACATATTGCAAATAAGAAAACCTTGGGAGAAGCCTAGAATATGAAAAGTCATGCTTTTGATTCAAAAATACATTCATACATAGTTTATATATCAATTGCTTGGGTGATATAGAGCCCGCAATGCAATGTTAGAAGAAACATCATAAAGAACTGAAACTAGCAGTATTTATTTGCTTTCATATATCCCATATAGTATTATTTTCATGTTGCTGGTCATTTATATCGAACGAATTTCTAGTTCCTTTTGGATTTCTTTCTTGATCAATCACAACTGCATCATTGTCATCATATTGTTTACTTCATAATTGTAACTCTTGCCAACAAATGGTTCTTTAACTGGCACTTGAAATTCTCTCCTTTTAGAATTCTTTCTCCCACACCTTAGATTAAGAATGAGATTCAAAGAGATTGATCAATTAGTCATTGAGAGATTCAACAATTCAAGATTCTTCCTATCTTCTTTCTACAATTTAATTTCGGGTGATGTTGTCTCAATTTAATTTGTGTTTTTGTAAAAAAAAAATTTTGCTTGACTAATTGTATGATCATAGGATAATGTTGAACCCTATGTTTTAAGGGTTTGATACTTATTTTCAAATTTTGACATTAAATACGTATATGATTTTGAATGATTATGATGAGTTTAATGCATTTTCAATTAATTAATCACTAATAATTTGTCTTGTGATTTTTACTATCATTCTAGAAAAAGAATAAGAATTATAGCATGTAATAACAATCATTGTAAAATTGGATAAATGATAGAAATATATACTTTGCGTTATTCCTTTTTAAATGTTCTTGTGATATAATGTATCTTCTATAAAGATATAATACAATCATATGCGAGAATATATTTAATCATAATTAAGAGAGATTATTAAACAAATTAGAAATATTGATATTCAAATCCAAATAAGTATTGTTGAAGTCTTGATATGGTATTAAGATGGTCAAATATAGGAGGGTTCTAAGTCCTAGTCAAGGGAGGAGGAAAGGGGGAGAGGTAGCAGAGACCTCCCCAGGCCCAATTAATTTTATAAGGCAAAATTTGTTTTATTGAAAATTATTTTTTCCTAGTGATTTTTTATTTCAATGTATCAATCTACTATAAATATTTTCGTCCCGTCGTTAATTGAGTTTCATATTCGCTTTCTAACTCATTAGTTAGATTAACTAGATTAATTATATGTTTTAATTTTCAGTATAATTCATCTATCAAATCTTGCAATTCGATTAAAGTTGAATTTAATTGGAACTGGATTAAATACTTAGTTATCATAAGATCGATACATAAACTCATGTTCACTTTACGATAATGTCCATTTGTTGGAGTGAAATATTAGGACGGGATGCGTCTTTGCTAGATGGTGCTTCAGTAGCTGAGACATTTTATGCTTTGGATGACCTTAAGTGGCCTTAATGTAAATACCGATGGACATGCAATAGGCCCCTTTTGAGCGAGCGTGAAATCCTTGTATGCAAGTAATATAACCTTTTGAAATTGATATGAAGCCGTTTTGAGCAATAATTATTTCAACATGTAACAATAATACTATCTTTATTTCTTATTGAGATGTCATAAATACATGCTTATCTAAATTATTTGAATCCTAAAATTTGAACTTTTCCACTTGGAAAAGATATACTTTTGACATTAATTATTTAAGAAGTAAATAAGTACATAATATTCAATAAGACTTGATAGTAAAATTTTATCTTACTTTTTTTTTTAATAGTATTCAATACTATCTTTATTTCTTGGTGAAATGTTATAAATGCAAGCTTATCTAGATTATTTTGAATCCTAAAATTTGAACTTTCCCACTTGAAAAAGATATAGTACTTTTTGACATTAATTATTTAGTCCCCGTTTGGTCCACATTATTTTTTTCATTCTCATTCTTTTACTCATTTTCAACCACACATTCTTCATTAAAATAATATTTTCTATCACGTCAATAATTTTTCCTTCTTTTTCAACCACATATTCCCATCACATCATAAAAAAAAAAAAAGCATTCTTGGTTTCATAATGTGCACCAAACAGGTCCTTAAGAAGCAAAAGTACATAATATTCAATAACACTACTATCTTTATTTACTAGTGAAATGTTATAAATGCATTCAATAAGACTTGAAAATATATTGAATAAGATTTAACTTCTTTTTTCTTTAATGCTATTTAATACCATCTTAACTTTCTAAAAAATGTTATAAATGCATGCTTATCTAAATTATTTTGAATCCCAATAAATTTAAAATTTAAACTTTTGAATCCCAATAAATTTATAATTTAAAATCACTTAAATTTTAATTTAGTCACCTAATTGGTTTTATAGACAACAACTCACTCATAAAGGAATGTGAATTAATCACCTAACGTCATTTAAGAACTAAGGATCTATTTACAGCTACAACTTAATAGTTAGTGATTATGATGCAATTAAAATCATCATAATGCATACCCCACAATAAATTGGAATCCAAAGCCTCGGGGTAAAAAGATTAATGCGAATTAGTCCTCATAAGTTTATTAAATTATTATGTAGTCCTCACATAAAAACATTTAGGGTCCGTTTGATTGCAATGATGAAAAATGGGTGGAAAGAAAATGATTTTCAGGGAAAGTAATTGCCTAAAAATTATTTTGTAGAGAATTGTTAATTGAGTGTGTTTAATTTGTATAATTTTTTACCCGAAAAATTTTAAACTTTTCTATTCGTTTGACTTTGTTTTATATGAAAATTGTCCATTAAAGTGATTATTTTTTTCCATAATTGGTTATAAAATTTGTTTCATTGCCAAAAAGTAAAAAAAAAATTGTTTCCTAAAAAATATTTTTTCATCAAAGTTTAGTGTTCGTTTGATTTTGTTTTATATGGAAATTGTTCATTAAAGGGAATTTTTTTTTTATGACATTAGTTTCCATTGCCAAAAAAAAAAGCAGTTGCCTGGAAATTTTTTTCCCACCAAATAGTCAAAAAGTGGAAAATTGAAAATATTTTCCTAATTCCATGGAAAATTCCGCTAATCAAACGGAGCCTTAGGTTCTATTTGAAAGCATTGTTTTTCCATGGAAAATGGAAAAGTTTTTCCTACGATTAATTTTTCTAGGAATTCATTTTCTTGGCTGTCCCTCCATGCCCCCATTTTCCAAGTTTTTAAGGAATTTTTTTCTTTTTGGTTTTGGTGGAAATCTGTTTTCCATTTTTTTTATTGCAATTGGAACAAATTCCAAACCTAATGGTAAAAAAATCTATTCATTTAATTGACAATTTGCATGAAAAATAAAGTCAAACGAATACAAAAAATTTTCGAATTTTTTTTTACCTTTTGGCAATCCAAACAAATTCTATCACCAATTCTAATAAATTTTATCCATTTAATTGACAATTTCCATAAAAACGAAGTCAAACGGACCAAGTAAAAAATTATACCAATCAAACACAATTAATTACAATTCTCAGTAAAATAATTTCTAGACAAACCAATTCTCTGGAATTCATTTTCTTTTTACCAATTTTCCACCTTTGCAATCAAATGGACGTTATGATTTAACCGAGAATTTTGACTGTTTCTTTCCTCGAAGACAAATAAAAGACTAAATGGTTACTCTGACAATAGTGTGGGGACCCAGAGTGTAATATTTTAGAACCATGCTAGACAAACAGGGCAAAAACCCAGGGAATTGGATACAGAAAGAGTTGGCATCAATACATTGGGAGTGGGGAAAATTTAAAACAAAAACCAGCGAGTTAAGAGCCGCCACGTGTTTCTGGATTCAAACCCTGTATTTATTCCCTGTTTGAGTAGCTTTATTGAATATTTTAACCATTGCCTTCATGCAACAGAGCAATTCTTACGTGTCACTATATTTATCCTAAACGTGGAACGTAGGTCCCACCATTTCAACTGGAACGGGCCCCATTACTTCCTGCCCGCGCAGATAGTCCACTCCAGTTCCTAGTATTCCTCCCTCGTGTCAACTCTATGCTATTCTATATCGATTTCAAAATACACACACACACACACTCACAGTGCTCTCATTAATGTCCACACACTCTCTCTAAAACTGCATAAACGTATACACACGGTTCTGTTTCTATACTATTTGCATGTATAGTCCTGCTCTGTTTTTCTGTAATGCAAGAAACTCATGATGACAAGGATTTTTCTTTGTTGTAGGTGTTTAAAGATGATTTGAAGAAAAGCTATGAAATAATGGAGATGGATTTCGAGGTGGCGTTGTAATGTACTTTTTTGAGAGAATTTAGATCCCTTTCTAGTTTTCATTTTTTTTTGAATAGAGAAAAGGTTTTGCTCTGTTCTTTTTATCCCTTGTGTTTGAATTTCTCGAGAAAGAGAAAATGGAGAGAGCTTGCCATAGGAGGTCCAGGAGTATTACAAACATTGAATTTGAAGGTACCCTTTTCCCCCTTCGTGTACGCATCTTGTTTTGCGGAGAAATGAGAATCCAAATCGAAATGTTTTTTGAGTTTGATTCAGTCGTTATCTGTCAATCGTTAATTTTTCCTTTTCCTGAATAGAAATTTTGCGAAATCTCATCAAAGCTATTCTAATAAATTTTATCGAGTTCGTTTCAAGTTTTTAGAATTACTGGATAATGATCAAGAAAAGAAAAATGAAAAATTTTAAAATCCAGTAAGGCGTTTTTGATTAAATTTATGATTTCCTAATTTTTTTTAAAAAAAATATATATTCTCCTTTTGATATTACCCGCAAATTTTATTTTCGTTGGATTCTCCCATCAACCACTTTCTGGCGCTCTTGGCGTGTGTGTGAAAAAAACGAGTTGTTGAAGAGCAGACGCCGATCAATTTTTCACCAGTTCAATTTTTATTTTTTCTGTTCTCATAATCCTTCGTTTAAAAATTCGTTTTGTTTCTGAGCATATGTTATTATTATATTAAAATTAATTTGCTTGTGATTAAGCAACAAAAAAGGAGGCTTTGTCGAGTCCATTTCCTTATCTCGTGAAGCTAATGAGATTTGAGTTGATTATACTACTTTTGATAAAGTAAGTTTTCTTGACTTTCCTGCAGTGGCATCGGCATTATGGTGTTCCTCTATCCAATTCTCTACTTATTATGGGTTATAATTACTGGTCTAGTCCTTTAACAGGAGTTGTACTAATTTTATTTAGAATTTCCTAAAATTTCCCAGTTTTCTAAACTGTACTGTTTACTGTATTTTTAGAATTTCGTTCTGCTGTTTTTGCTAAATTTTTTTTGGATGGATTTATGTTGAATTGTTATCTGGTTTGATTACATATGTATATGAGTTTGTGCTAACAACCATGTGTTCATTCGTTGCACAGTTGGTGACATTATTTAAATTTCTATTCAGGAATTCAACAGATTGAGAAACACATTCAGGAACAGGAAGCTATTTCAAAATCGTCATCTGATTCTAGTTCTTATATCGATGGAACCACAAGAAAGGATATGGTGCGTGGACGTCTATTTTTCTTTATACAATTTTTTTCACCTTCCTGAATTTCTAGTTATCATCGATGATGTAATTGAGGTGCTAATGTATTTTATGGCACTTTTGCTTTGCCTGTAGAGACTCAAAGGTTTGGATAATTTTGACTTGGTCTTTGCAGTTCATGCTTGAATTGGGGTATAGCTCTCTGAGAAAGTCCACTGGAACGCTGATGGATTTACTGGCAGAAGAAAAGTCACAAGAAGTTGAAGCCAAGAGAAGATCACCAACTGATATTCCTAGATTGATTAGTCTTGATGTGTTGCCAAGTCCACAACATGTTCATAGACAACGATCAAGGTCATCGGATAGCTATCGACAGAAAAATGCATCAATGAGCATTCAGGGGAGTGGTCAACTTTTGGATGACCGTTCGAGTAGGGGAAGCTCAATGAAGAAGCTAGATTTAAAAGATGTATATGAAGATCTGGAAGCTTCACACATCACTAATCAACATTACTTGTCAATAAGGAGTTCAAGATCAAGGCTTACAAAATCTGAGATGGCACTCGTTCAGCAGGGGTTCATGGATGCAAAATGTCTTTCAACGGATGCAAAGCTTCAGGTTTTAAAACAGTTTGATGACACACTAGAGATGGTTGACTCAAATACAGATTTAATGCTGAAATTTCCCCAGAAACCAGAATCTTTGTGTGCAAAGCATTTGCATGATTTGCAGGTCCGTTGTCCCAGCTCACTTAGCAGTCATATAACAGTTTTGAAGCCATCAAATTCTGCTAATTATGAAGGAAATGTCAAAGCTTGGGAATCAGAGAGAAATAATTCGTGTAAACATGACCTCGCCTGTGATGAGAAACGTGAAGATGGTCTTTTACTCCACTCGCACAGTCACCGTAGAGCTCACATTTCTCGCAAGTCAGAGATTCATTCAGAAGAAAATGATGAGAAAATCACCCTTCCCACAAGAATTGTTGTTCTCAAGCCAAACATCAGGAAGATGCACAAGGCAGGTTCATCTCCTTCATTGCCTGATTACTCACATGGTTTTCTGTCCAATGTAAGAAACCTCAAGGAATATCCAATTGTTGGAGGTGCTGAAACGCTATCTTCGAGAGAAAAAGATTCCCCTCATGACTTGGGATTCTTGAAGCCCATGTCAAGGAAAGCTAGAATAATAGCCAGGGAAATTACAAATCATATAAGACACGGCTGTGATGGAAGGATCGATCTAAGGTCTTCTACAGTCAGAGGATATGCAGGGGATGAGAGTCCATGTGATGCTTATGAAAGTGATTCAGGCAGTGAGTTTGACATATTTAAAGCGTCGTCTAAAAATTCCTTCTGTCGTAATAACGGGTCTGAATATTTGTCTTCCGATTTACTCGAGTCATCATTTGTCAGTAGGGAGTCAAAGAAGAGATTGTCTGAGAGGTGGAAGACAACTCACAAATATCAAGACGTGGAAATGGCTGCTAAGGCTAGCACACTGGGTGAAATGCTTGCCATTCCTGATAGAGAAACAAAACTTGAAAATGAGAATGCCAGGATGGATCTTGATGGAGAACGTGATCAACTTGCTAGAGAAAATGGAACTACTATGTGGGATGGGCCTTCTGGTATCAGCAGTAGGGATGGTTGGAAGGATAAGCTTATGAGATCTTCACGTAGATCAAAATCCCTTCCTCCATCATCAGGTAGTGGCAGAATTCACAAAAGAAGTGTACATAGTGACGCTATTGCTGAAGATGAGTATCTCATGCACAGGAATGCTGTGAGTCACGGTAAAAGTAAGACTGTGAAGGGAAATCTGTATCCGAAAGAAGATTTTACAATCAAAGATTTAAAATCCAGGAACAAGAAACCTCTTTCATTTCACCATGCATTTATTGGGGAGACAGACTCTTCACTGGAAGCCAGGTTTGAAATTCAAATGGAGACGAACCTTGAGCAAGATCCATCTGAACAAGAGCCCATGTCTCAGATGGCAAAAGAGGATGGCACCTGTACAAATCCTGAGTTATCTTCAAAATCTTCTGAGTTGTCCCTGAAGCAGTCTTCTTCAGAGGTAGAAAATGTCAACACTACTGCTCACAACGAAGGGGTTCCCAATTGCCAGGTTCGGATTTTCGCTTTCTTCAAACAAATTTTTTGTCAGTAAGCACGAAAGCAGTGATTGCAAAAACCAATCAAGCCTGCTGCTTTTAAATGTCTTATTTTTCCCATGCCCGATAACCTTACCTTGTTGGATGAGTTTTATCTTTATTTTTTTTGAATTTGAAACATTCAATTGAGGAATGGCGCCTTTTGTTTATTACTACAAACTTTTGGTCATATATAACAAACGTGCCTAGTTGTGTTAGTTGCTTTTATTTTTCCAAGCTGTGGTGTTGCGAACACACTTCGTTGTTCGTATTAAATGATCGTTGCTTTGCACTTAAGTTCTACACTTGTTTTGGTTTTTAGTGTCAGCAGTTGGTTAAGTTGGGTAAGATTCCAATCTTGCCAGCAGTTCAAGATTCTTCCCTAATTTCTAACCAACGTCAAGTGGATTCACCTGTCAACAAGTTCTGTGCTGGTCTATGCTCTTAGAATTACTAGAGGAAAGCTATTGTAAAGTATTTAGTTGTTTCCACACATGGAAATAATTTATCCTACTACTTAAGGGTTAGTGGTCTCAGCGAGGGGAATTATGTTAGATTGTTGTAATTTGGTAATCTCTAGAAACCACTTATTAATTATTGGTAATTCCTTTTCTTTAAATAGTTTCATCTGTCACAAAAAATAAACTAAACACAACTATCTAAAGTTATAGGTTCATCGAGTAAAAAATTGACAAAATGATGGTGGATTTCATTTTTCAATCTTGTAGAATATGAGGAGACACTAGCCTTTTTTTACATTATTTGATGATCCATGAGGAAAGAGAATCATTTGCATATGCAATGATATATACAAGATTATCTCGATACATGGACAATGTGAAACAAGGTGCTGCTAGGAAGTAATGGTTAGAAATTGAAAAGCGACATATGCTGACTCTTATTACCTTATGCAAACTATTGACAGGGTTTAATGCATGAAAGCATGCACCTAAATGTGAAAACATGAAATTCAGGAATAAATGTTGATTCATTTGAGTATTAGAAAATAGGCTTCCAAAAACTTGTTGATTTACACGCAATGTCGAGAATTTGGACTTGCTGCTTCTCATATATATAGAGAATTTGGACCAACAATTAGAATATTCCAATTTCTTATTCAACAGACCCTCTTTTACACAGACCTTTTAAAAGGAATGTTTTTCAAAAAGGAAAATGCTGTTTGATGACCAGGCAACTAAAAATGTGATGATAATCAAGAAAATATGCCACTGATGTTGGCAAGTCTCCTAGAATTCATAAGGAAAGGTCGTAAGCTTCATCAGGAAAAGAAAAAATTGGATTCGCCATTGTCATGGTCAATTGAACGTGCTGATTATGGCTCATTGCATTGATTTGCTGTAACTTTCCATCTCTTGTATAGCATACTGTGTAGTCTAACAAATGAAGAAAATACGCAACCCTAATTTCACCAAAATTATCTTAAGTCTTCATGGTATCAGAGCTGTAAAACTCGCAAGCCCAAACACTACCTTTCCCAAAACAGAAGCCCTTTTTGCTCTCATCTCTCAGCCGAAAGGGAAGAGCCCAAACTTTACCATCCAAGCATTCCACTAATTTGCGAGTCTAGAGTCCATCAGACTAGGCTCCGACAACTAGCTCATATGGCGTTCAGAGATCCTTCATCTTGCTCATAGTCTTGGGGTGCTCCATCACCTCGGAAAGGATGGTGCAAAACCAGCGGTAGCAATTGGAAGAGAGTGTAAATCCACTTAAGCTCTATGGATTGGTAGGATTGCCACTTTGGTAACTATTTTTATGCCTAATTAGCCATATTTGGCTTGATTTTGGAGTTATTTTGACTCTTTTTTCAAAGTTTTTTTCCATCTTCCCCTAGCGGACGTAATTGCTACAAAGATCTTACTTGTATGATTGGATGAAATTTATCGATCGTTGGGGAGGCATTGCGAGCATCTTGTCTTGCTAATGGTGCCGTCTGATGTGGTTTATGTATAGTGGGGATCTTGTCCACTCTACCGTTGGTTTCCATTTGACATGGACTCTTAACTCTGCAATTTTATGTACCTTTGTTTTTTTAAAATTCAAATCAAATATAGGTTTTATTAAAACCAATACTCATTGTTTAAAACTGATCTAGATTTGAGGTAAAATTGGCTAAGAAAGACTTGAGTTAGATTTACAAATACCAAGCTACTAAGAGGACACATAAGAGCTCTAAAACAACTTTAAGGGTTGGATAAACATTATCTAAGCTTTACAACCAGGAGATATAGTCGGTCACATTACGAGATTTGATTGTGGATACTAACAATAAGAGAACAAATGTCAAATAACAATACTCTTTACCTTATATGTGACGCTTGAATTAGACTAAAAATATCACTCGATATCATTAGCCATGGTAAATGGTTTAATATCATTAAAAACTTCTCAATCACATGTTCTCTTGCATGCTCATTGAACTTGAAATATAAAGATATTATCTACTTTAAAGGAAGGAAATAAACATTTGAGTAAACATAAATATGAATATCCAATGTAGATTTCAAGAGACTTACTAAGGTGATTGAAAGGACTTTGAGCAATTACTTTGTTAGCGAATGGATTCTAAGTTAATGTAGATTGTGTACCATCAACTAAGCAAAATGTATTACATCATTTCACTTCATTTTAATTTCGAGACACAGGATTCCGTCCCAAAAGGTCAACCTATTAAAAGTAGTGTTCTAAGCTTAGGCTTGAGGTGTGGGCAAAACGTTTTGCCTTGGTAGTAAGCGTGAATTAAGAGGTCAATTGTCCAGTTGACTGCTTAATGCGCGATTAGACTCACCTAGGCTTTATTAATTATTTTTTCTCTTTGGTATGCATTTTAATTATTAAATGATTTTTAGAATGATTAAAAACTTAAAAATAGTATTAAAAATAAGAAAATGTTTTTTTACGCCTACACCTACGTCCACCTAGGCTCTTAAAGTAGCTTGACCTCAACACCTAATCATGCTTTACGCTTTTTAAAACACCGATTAAAAGTAGCCAATTCCCTCATAAATCCATGACCATCTTCATGTCTATCTCATGAAGGATTTCCCCAACAATTCCTCTCGAATGAATTACTACAAGATCTTGACCCCCTTCAAGTAATAATCTATCCGTTCATCCTCCTTCAACCAAGAAGGAAATCCATTCTCTACGCTCCTCCAATATCCAATTGTTCCATTGGGGCAGGGGCAAACGCCTTTCATGGGAACAAATTTATTGAGACACCTAAGACTTTTATGAGCCATAGTGCCCACTCCTTCTTTCAGATCTTCTGCACATGTTTGGAGATCCATCTTGCACATCCACATGGCTAAGTATGGAGTTGATACTATTTATTCGGACTTAAGTGTTCCATACCTGAAGGTTAAAACATTAGGAGTGGCCTTCCATCATAAACCCAATACCATTTCCCTGTCTAACTGACATGGGACGAGTAAATAAAAATTTATAAAAAACGTTTTATCTGTAGTAATACTACATTAGCATTCAATATTAAGTTCTATTTATGAGCACTATAGTCTTTATCATACCCTCAAAGAATTAAAGAGTCTCTATTTATGTCTTCACACCCTTTGCCTGTGCTCTTCACATGGGAGTAGGTCTAAAGAGGGCGGTTATTATATTTTCAAACTTCAGAGGATGTGTAGTTATGATGGATGGACAATCCTTTGGAAGGGGTTGTCAGTTGTTGACATAATCAGGTCTAGGTAAAGTTCAGATACGGCTTGGGCAGTTTTTGGAAAGTAAAGAAACATTGCTAGACAGAGATATCCTACATGTTTAGGACGTTGTAATTTGCTTTTGGGTACACATGTTACATGGTTGAACGATATCTTGGGTGACCTAAAGAGGTTCACATGGGTGATGCAATTCTTATAGAACATGTTAGAAGGGAGAGAGAGGCTAAAATTGATGTGGTTTGTTTCGCTAGAAAGGCTTAGGTATTGTATTTTCCGTTTCTTAACTTGAATGTTGTAAAATATTAGCCTGCGGAAAATGTGATTCAATTTTATACTGGTTTAAATTTTAACTCGTTTAGTGCTGCATATATTTTTTTCTTTCTATAGATGTGTCCATATTCAAGTCTAAATTGTGTATGCACACATGTATACATAGAACTGTCGTGTCCTATACTTTTGTTTTCTTTTTCTTTTGACAATTTTTGTATGACTTGTTCGTATAGTACCACTTCCATGTCATTGTGTCTGTCTATGTGCATCATAGTTGCTAAGATTTCTGCTTGCGATTGGCATGATAAAAAAAAGTGTTGATTATATTACTGATCTGAAAGATACCGAAAACTCATTTATATACCACAAGATGCATAATAGAAAATCTCAAATTGAATCATTTTAACTATTTGTACCATAGCTGATTGCTGCTGTATTTATTACTGCATTTCGATCTCTGACTGAATCATGTTACATATGTGAGAGGAAATTAAGTGCATTATAATGTAGTTTTTCAATTCTTTTTGGCTGTCAACTTCTGTAAATTTATTCAGAAGGCAGCAAACAGATTTTCAGCAAGGTATAATGTTATAATTAACATTTTTATGATATAACGAGGAAAGCTATTTCATAATATCTTTGAAATGCTAAATAACTTGCACCAGATTTTATGATAATGCAACATGCAAAGTTTTTTTATATATAATATACAATATATTGTTAGAGAAACACAAGACAAAAAGAATCTGTTACTCAAATGGTGTTTGTTATGGTTTTTTCCTTATAAGTAGGTGCTATTGGATTTTAGGGGTTGAACAACTCAATCGAGATTATTAATCACTATCTGTTGCATATACATTACATTTTAATTGCCATTAAGTGTTGTGCGTTAAATTTCTGTATTGGCTACACCAGAAAGTTAATTCTTAAATAATGTTCGTAAGAGCTGTTACATTGCTAAGTATTTCCGGTGATTGTATGATCCATAATTGATAGTACAGTTAGATTGCATCTATTATTTTAGATGTGAACTGCTACTTTATTAAATTTTGCAAAGATTTATTCATGTTAAAAGTATTCATTTCAGCCTTTCATGATGTTCCAGGAACCACAAAAGGGACCACCCCGACAAGGTTCAGATCCTGGTTTTTCAGAAAATTTGCTGCAGGCTGATCCTAGTCCAGATTCTGTCCTTGAGATTCCTCTCACAGAAGATGTATCATCTGTTTCTGAAAGCTTTGAGAGAGTCAATGCTGAACTTCATGGTGCGAAGCTACTTACTCTGTACTATTAGATTTTGTTTTATGATGGAAACTTTTAGCAATTAATTAATTGCACGTTCTAGTTATAGACTTGAGTCTGTATCACTATATATTTGTCTTTGTAACTATTGAGAATGGATGGTGGTATAGCATGAATAAATATACGAAAGTGTGTTTTGGAGGTAACAAATTTTTTATTTGTTTATTTATTTTATTTTTTTATGCTGTGGAGCAGGTTCTTTCGTATTAAATTTGGGGAGAAAGTTGATTTTGAATGCTTATTAAGAAAAGAAAACGTGGAAAGCAGAATTTTGGAAATAGATTGTGTTGCTGCCATAAAGAAATAGTAATATATATTTTTTTTTTTACTTCAATAAGGGGTATAAGCTAAGTTGGTGTGTAACACATGGCACTTGATAGTATTGGATCACTGCTATTTTAGTCAGTACATACTTCAGTCAATTGCTTCTACAGACAAATTCCAGGATGTTCTTTGTCTTTGTAGGAAATGTTCATGTTTCTCAGAGAGGAAGCCTACATATCTAGGTTTTCTTTGCTAAACATTCTCTCTTGTCTTCTTTGTTGTAGAACTGCGAATGCAACTGCAACTCCTCAAGATGGAGTCACAAGCATGTGTTGAGGCACCCACTCTTATTTCAAGCAAAAATGATGTTGCACAAAAATCACATATGGTTTTTGAGGAAAACTACATGTTAGGAGCAGATGACTGGAAAGATTCTTATGTTCATGATGTGCTAATTGATTCTGGTTTTGAAGAATCCCACCTTTTTATGTTTAGGACAATGTGGTACTCCTCAGAATGCCCTTTGAGTCCATGGTTGTTCGACGACCTCGAGAAGAAATACAACAACGATGAGATAACTGGTTTGAGGGAAGAAAGAAGGTTTCTATTTGACCGAATAAATTCAGCACTCTCGGAGGCGTTCCAGCGGCACGTTGACTGGTACCCCTGGGTGATGCCAAAAATAAAGAGTGTCAATTTAACCTGTCAGAAACAAGTGGTCAGAGATGCTTGTCAAAAATTGTTAACAGGCCATGATTTTGAAGCAGATAGGTACATACCGGAAAGAATACTTGACAGAGAGATGCAATGGTTAGAATTCAAAGGAGAGATTGACGCAATAGGTAATGAAATTGAGAAATTGTTGATAGATAAACTGTTAACAGAGTTTCTATTTAGTTGTTGAAACAAACTGGTGTAGAGAGTTGGTAACATAGGCAGATGAAAGAGGTTGTTTTAGAAGTGAAAGAATAGAACTAAACTTAGAATTTACTCCAAAGTTAAAAATAAGTTATGATGTAAATATAATTTTAATCATTGGCCTGCTGCCTTATCAGCTTTGTTGTTTTTACCTAGTGCAAAACTATCTTCAAATTCCAATATTGGATTTCATAATGTCTAAACTTGTGATCCCATGTACATTGAAAGAGTTTTGATGAGGTCACCAAAGTTTTGGTTATACCATGAAAATCTGATAGTGACATATCTAAAGATGAGCATTCTCCTCCTTTGGAACTATGTTAATGATATGATGTGGTAGGAAATTCTCTGGCGTTGAGTCAGGATACTCAGAAAATACAGGATGTTCTTCCTCTGTACTGTCAAGAATTCCTTACTATTGCATGGGGACATGTTCATCTTTGAAGTACTATTCCCTTGCATTACTTTTTTATTGGAGCTTCTCTCGTTCCTTTTATTGAACATAATGATGCAAATATGGCTTTAATAAGTTCTTATGTGCCATTTCAAGCTGCCTGTTCTGCCTTTTTTGCTAGAGATATCGAACAAAGGATTATCCTGATAGATTTTAACAAGTTGAGATAGAAATGAAGACAGTAAACTGGGTATCCGAGTCCCTTTATTCTGAATAGGTCGAATCAAATCTCGTCAAGATGAATGGGTTAACATACTGTGATTTTTTCCCTACAGATAAGGATTTTCAATTGTGGTTTCAGCTTCTTTATTTCAGATTATTTACAACATTGACACAATTGCCAGGAATTTAAATAATGCATTTTTGAACATGTGGTAAGGTAATATGTTGGCGATTATAGTATTTCAATCCCTGCTTGGTGCTGTTTTAGTATTGCTGTTAATTACTTTGGTATATTGTTTGTTTGCACGAATGGTTTTGTCCGATTTGTATCTTTTTTCTTCACTGCACGTTATCTTTTATATTTTGTTGTTGAAAATTACATTAAATAAAAATTATTTTATTATACCCGAAACCTTTAAACCATGTAAAACTTCTTCTACACTTCGAAAATCATAACCATATAATATTTCAATAAGAAACTGCCATTTATGAATTGTCTAAAATAACTTAGCTCATGAATTCTTTCTTTTCTCTTAAAATTTAATAATTTAAGTTTTTAAACGAGATAATTCAACACGCACAAATAATTAGTGTAGGACGATGAGTCAGTGCATGCTTACATGACCCGTCCCAAAAAGCCAGACAAAAACAAGTTTGGGTATTTATTTTTATTATTATTATTATTTTCTTTTTATTTTTTTCAATGAGTTCCTCTAAAGAAGCACGAAAATTGAAAAAAAAGCACCCTCAACGTTTCAGTCTAGGCTGAACAAGTCTCGTGAGATTAGTGCTGTGAACCTCACTAAGGGTGGCCTTGTCAATTTTGACCTGACCATGGAGGAAGAAAGTTTTTGGTTAACGATCCTATATGTACACATAGTAGAATCATCCATTCAATTGATGACACAGTCATCGACTCATCTGTGCCATAATTATTTAATTTATATCACCTTTTACTTTTTCAATCAATTCACCAAAATGATGACATGTCCATAATATCAAATTTAGAAGGCTTGTTTGAGCTCCAATTTTGTAAAAAAAAAAAAAAAAAAGCATTTTTCAATAGTGTATTGATGAGAAATGTGAAGATAAAAAATAAAGAAAACTTTTGAATTTACGTATAATATTATTTTATTGAAAAATGTATGGTTGAAATTGTAAGCAATTATATATAATCGTAATACCAAGATCTTTAGAATTCATAATTTTCACATATAGATTAATTGATCAAGAGACATACCTTGATTCATAGCAATAATTGAAAGATTTAAACCTGCAAAATAAGAATTAATAAAATCTAGAAACTGTTCTATCTCTTTTCCTCACTGTTATTGAATTAGATAATTTGAAGGGCTTCATTCACATTTATAGGCAGTTCAAGAGCCATGCAGTCCAAGGATCATGAAAAAACTAGTCATTTTCCATCAAAGTGAATAGCTATAAAAATCTGCAACTTCTAAATGGACCAATAGAATTTTAACAATAATAAACTACTTTAATTAATTTATTAATAATATTATTTGGACCACATTAATTGATTTTACATTTTTCCACTTGGTCCATGTAATATTACATTGTTGCGTGGTCTTTAACATAATGCGCATATGAGAAATTAAAATTCCCTTGTACATTGGTCACTTAATATATCATCCTTAAGTAAAGACTAAATAAGAGTTATGGCGGTTTTACATCATCATTTCGACATAATTTCTTCCATGTACTACAATATTAGTCCTTACCTAACATGACACGTAATGAGAAATTTGAGAACTGTATTTCAATAATGTTTCTGAAAAGACTATCCTTGTCAGCATTCATATAATCCATTCATGTACATATACCAACTATTGTGACAGGAATAATATTTTGTCAAAAACAATACATAAACGAGCTCAAAGTGTCAATTACTTAAATACCATAACGTCAACGATCATTTTCAATAATGCCCATTCTTTCGAATGTTCATTAAATGTCTTTGGTGGCAATCATTTCTTTAGTGGATCTGCAATCATAAGATTCGTACTAATATGCTCGATTGACACCTTTTGTTTTTGAACTTCTTTTTTAACGACAAAAGTATTTCAATTCCATGTGTTTAGCACCTTTAGAGTACTTGTCGTTTTTTGAAAAAAAAGCTGTTGCAAAATTGTCACAATAAAGTTTTAGCGGTTTAGCAATACTGTCGACAATTCCAAGCTCTGAAATAAAGTTTCGCAACCAATTTCCTTGAACCGTGGCCTCAAAGCATGCCACAAGCTCAGCTTCCATAGTGGATGCAACAATGACCGACTGCTTCGCACTTTTCCATGATATAGCCCCTCCAGCTAAGAGGACTATATAGCCAAATGTGGACTTTCTAGTATCCACACATCCAGCAAAATTTAAATCCGAATATCCAATGACTTCCAAGTTATCAGATCGTCTATAAGTGAGCATATGGTCTTTCGTTCCTTGCAAGTATCTCAATACTTTCTTTGCAGCTTTCCAATGATCAAGTCCTAGGTTACTTATATACCTGCCCAACATTCCGACAGCAAAACTGACGTCTGGTCTAGTAAGAATCTGAGCATACATTAAACTCCCCACCAGAGATGAATAAGGAATAGCTGTCATTTGTTTACATTCCAATTCGTTCTTAGGACATTGCATGAGATTAAATTTGTCTCCCTTTTGATATATGCTATCTGAGACAACCCCAACAATCCTTGTGACTTATCTCGGAATATTTCAATTCCAATCACATAGGTTGCCTCTCCCATATCTTTCATTTCAAAAATTTTCGAGAGAAATTTCTTAATCTCATGTAATATACTAAGATCATTAGTATCTAGCAAGATGTCATCAACATACAGAATCAAAAATATAAACTTGCTCTCACTGATTTTTTGATATATACATCGATCAACGATGTTTTCTTTAAATCCAACGGAAGTAATGGTATCGTTGAACTTAAGATACCACTGACGTATATTGATTCTTTAATTTACACACCACGTGTTCCTTTCCTTCAACTGAAAAACCTTCAGGCTGATCCATATAAACTTCATCTAAATTTCCATTTAGAAAATCGGATTTCATATCCATTTAATGTAGCTCCAAGTCATAATGGGCTACTAAAGCCATTATAATTTTGAGTGAGTCTTTCTTGTATTCTGGAGAAAATGTCTCTTTGTAATCAATGTCGTCTATTTTAGTAAAACCTTTAGTAACAAGTCTAACTTTATATCGTTCAATATTACCATTAGAATCGCGCTTAGTCTTAAAGACCATTTTGCACCAAACTCTTTTACACAATTCAAGTAATTCAACGAGATCCCGACTTCATTATGTTCCGTAGATTTCAACTCATCTTTCATAGCATCTAACCATTTATCAGAATTAGCACTTTCAATGGCCTATGAAAACGAAACTGGATCATCATATTCCTAAGTCAAAATCAAACTCTTGCAGGTAAATACATAATCATCGGAAATAGTAGATCTATGTTGTCTTTGTGATCTTCTTAATTTTATTTCTTGTGGTTCATTTAGTGCAAGTTCATTAGTAGCACCTTCATTATGAGATGTTTGATCATTTATTTGTTGTTCTGACAAATTATCGTATCGTTCTTCAAGGAACAACAACATTAGAAGAAGTTGAGGGTAGAGAAACTTGAACTCTAACTTCTTGTATTTTCACATTTCGTGGTTCCAAACTCCCACTAACTTCGCCATTTTCAATGAACCTAGCATTTTCAGTTTCAACAATTCTAGTACTATGGTTAGGACAATAAAATCTATACCCCTTTGATTTTCTGGATAATCAATGAAAAAACCACTGATTGTTCTTGAGTCCAGTTTCTTTTCATGTAAATTATAAATTCTTGCTTCTTCTGGGCAACCTCAAACATGTAGGTGTCTTAAACTGAGTTTCTTTCCCGTCCACAGTTTAAAAGGAGTCTTTGGAACTGTCTTACTGGGAACCCTGTTTTGCAAATATATAGCAGTATTTAATGCAAACATCCACGGAGAAATGGGTAAAGAAGAATTGCTTAACATACACCTAACCATTTCTATTAGAGTACGATTACGCCTTTCAGTTACACCATTTTGTTGTGGTGTGCATGACATAGTGTATTGAGAACATATGTTGCGTCTTTCAATAAGTTTAGCAAATGGACCAGAGTGTTGTCCAGTTTCATCATATCTTCCATAATATTCCCACCTCTATCAGATCTAATGATTTTCACATTTCTATCTAATTACCATTCAACTTCATTGGCAAAGATCTCTAAAGTATTTGCAGCTTGAGATTTTTCATGCAGAAGATAGACATAACCATAAAGTGAAAAGTCATCAATAAAAGTGATAAAATACTTTTCTCCACCAAATGATGGAACATCAAAAGGCCCACATATATCGGTGTGTATTATTTCAAGAAGCTGTGTATTTCTTGTGGCTTCTTTCTTTGTGTGTTTGGTTTGTTTTCCTTTAATACAATCCATATAAGTTTCAAGATCACTAAAATCCAAGTCAGGAAGGATTTCATTCTTTACTAATATTTCTATCATTTCCTTGGATATGTGACCCAAACATTTATGCCACAAGTTAGCGAATCGTTCATTCAATAAACCACGTTTAGTACTAACATTATGATGCAAGGTTAAAAGTGTCTCAGCAAAGAGGTTATCAAGCTTTAATTTATATAAGCCATTACAAAGAGTAGCAGAACCAATAAGATGATTTTCTTTAAACAAACTCAAACATCCATTTCCACCATTAAGGAAATACCTAGAAGAATCAAGTTTTGATAAGAAAACTAAATTGCGGGAAATAAAAGGTACATAAAGAGTTTGAAATAAATCTAAATGATGTCCTATATCTAAAATCAAACGGTAGGTTCCTATAGCTTCAACATGAGCTTTGACTCGATTGCCCATTAGAACAAACTTTTCATTTGGATTTATGGTCCGGATTTTAACCTGCATCGTATTGTTAACGTGAGTGGTACATCCGGAATCAATCCACCAAGTATTATAAGGAACTTCTGCCAAATTAGATTCGAAACGTACATAAGAAATAATCCCACCTTTAGTTTCAAACCATGCCTTATATTTCAGGCAGTCCTTTTTATGGCGCCCAAGTTTATGATAGAAATGGCGCGTATCTTTCTTTCATTCCTTATTGTGGATTTGGGCAGAAAACTCATTTATCTTTAGCAGTCCTTGATTAATGTCCTTTCCAGACCTTTTCTTATATTTCTTTCCAGCTCCTTGATGACTTACGAGATGAACAGAATGAGTTCCTTGATTCTTAAGTCTTGTCTCCTCTTATACCAGTATACTGTGCAATTCATTTACATTCCATTTGTCCTTTAAGGTATTATAGTTCATATGGAATGGACTATACTCAGGAGGCAAGGAGTTGATGATAAACTGTACTAGAAAGTTTTCATCCACAGTCATCCCAAGAGTCTTAAGTCTTGCTGCAATGTTACTCATTTCAATAACAATTTTAGTAACATGCTCATGCATGGTACGTGAACCATCAAATTTCTTGGTGATTAGGGTATCTATCAGTGTGCCAGCGAGTGATTTGTCAGTTGTTTGGAAATGTTCTTTCATAAATTTGATATATTCCTTAGCAATCTCAATTTTAGGGATAGTGGACTTAATATTTTTTGCTAAGGTCGTCCGTATAAACATTAAGCTTAATCTGTTTGATCTTTCCCAAACCTTATGGAAATATCTTTCATCAGCACTGCCCTCATCAGTGAGATAATTAGGTTTCTTAACTTGAAGTGCCAAGTCTAAGTCCAAAACACCTAAGTTGAACTAGACTTGTTCAAACTAGTCAGGGAAATTGAGCCCATTGAACAATGGTACAAATGAAGGATGCGGATGTAGAGAAATGGTAACAGATACTGCAAAATATAAAATGCTCTAACATTAAAACTTTGAGTTTTGACTTAACACTTAAATTCAAATTCAGATAACATTACCATAGTTCTCCTTTGGGTGATACTACGTTATACCATCATAATAAATATAATGATGCTTGTTAATTTCACGATCAAACATGTCGATCTCTTTGGATATACAAAGCACATTTAACTAAATATATCAATTAACCACGATCATGTTCAAGATTAATAAAATTAACTGATCATCCTTTGGGGTGATCCATAACAATTTTATAATCTTTGAACGTCAATATACTCTTGACAACAACAATAATAATGTCATCTCTATTTATAAGCATCAAACCATAAAAAATAATTGACAAATAAATTATGTAATTTAGCGTTCGCAATATCATAATATTAGGCCACTTTGGTGACTAACAAACAACATTAATCGAACATTAATTAAACAAAACATTTATCACTTAATGTTTATTTACAGATTGACGATAAATAAACAAGGCACAATTCCATAATCAATGATGCGTAAAAAAAAATTATATCATTCTCACATATTCAATTATAAACAAATAAACCCATTATAAAAATCCAAAATTCTTAGGCAAATGAGTATAGTAATGTCTTTCCTCCAATTAATTGGTTTGTATATGTCAACCAATAGTCATTAGAAAGATTAAAAGCAAGGGACTGATCTTTTCTCAAACCAATAATAATTCAACATATATGGCAGAAGTGTATATATATAGTACGACATTCCAAAACATGAGAAGCACTGATTGATGCAGTGAGTTAACGGGAATTGATGTAACAGCTATGGTGCAAAATGAAACTAAGAATTGCCTTCAAATTATCTTCTAGATGATCCATAAATCAATAAGCAAAAAAAAAAAAAAAAAGGATAATATTTAATGGAAAATCAAGAATTCCCTAACTTGGCTCTGATACCACATGTAAGCAATTATATATAATCATAATACTAAGATCTTTAGAATTCATAATTTCACATATAAATTAATTGATCAAGAGACATACCTTAATCCATAGCAATCATTGAAAGTTTTAAACCTGCAAAATATGAACTAATAAAATCTAGAAAATTTTATCTCTTTTCATCACTGTTATTGAATTAGATAATTTGATAGATTTCATTCACATTTATAGGCAGAGAGAGGCTGTCCAAGAGTCATGTAGTCCAATGGTCATGAAAAAAGTATTTACTTTCCATCAAAGTTGATAGCTATAAAAAATTGTCACTTCTCATGGACCAATAGAATTTCAACAATAATAAACCACTTTAATTAATTTATTAATAATATTATTTAGACCACATTAATTGGTTTTACAGAAATTGGTCAAAATACTATTTAAGAATGCATTTTGTTTTTTTTTTAAATGGAGGCTTAATCATGTTTCTCTCTTTACATTTTTCCCGAATTTAGTTTTTAATTAACCTTAAAATATTACTCTGAAGTAAAAATATAATTTTTACAAATTATTATTATTTATTATTGAAAGTAGATAAAAAGAATGATACAAAAAGACGTCAAGATTATTTGATTATTATCATATCGCCTCAATCTTTAAACAAAAATTCCAAGTCTTCAAGATTATTAATACAAGAGTTTATTACTTTATTTCTACGATTACTTATTTTTTAATCGTCTTTAGCCACAACTTCAATATTAGAAAGCTTATTATTTCTTATCAAGATTATTTTATTATTACAAACCTTCTTTGTAAATTATTAGAAAGTTTATTTTGCCCCTTTTTGGGGGAGATTTTCACAATATTTTAATTCAAATTTGGACTGTTGGAACTGTAGGGTGGATCTCCTCCCGCCGTAATTTCTGACTAAACATTTGGTAAATTGTCATAACTGCCTTTCTTTCACACAAAGTGAATTAAGGGCTGTTTGGTACAGATTTTCATTTTTTACAGTAAATCAATTCTCATTTTTAATCACACATTTTTCAATAAAATAATATTTTCCATCACATCAATACTTTTTTCTTCTTTTTCAACCACAAATTTCCTATCATATCACTATTCAAAAATCAATTCTTCTCCCAAAAATCTCTTCCAAACACACTCTAAATATCAGAAAGGTACATTGATAATTCTGTAAAATGTGGTCAATTAGTGCATATTTTTAGTTAAAACTAGGGAGGAAATAGGATAAAAGTAATACTTATTAGTAAAAAAGAAATTCTTGTTCCCGTGTTTTCTATGAGACCATCTTCAGTTAGCGATGACAAAAAAAACCCGCCCGCCCCGCCATGAATGGGGTGAAAAAACCCTGTCGTAACAGGTTGGCGGGGAGGGGATCGCCGCCCCGTCTCAGGTCTCGGGGCGGTGTAGAGATGTCCCGCCCCGTGAAGAATTTTAAAAAATATATATTTTGGACATTGTTTGTTTTGAGTACTTGTTTTGAATATTGATGTCGTTAGTTTGAGTATTATTTGTTTTGAATTTTAAAATTTTGAATTTGTATTTTAATTGAAAAAAAAGAGGTAGGAAACGGGGCAGACCCGTGCCCCGAGCCCCGCCCCGTCTAAGGTGGGGCGGGGCAAGGGTGCCCGCCCCATTGTCATCTCTATCTTCAGTAATTATTTTAATACGAAGAACATATTAATTTTTTGAATTTTTTCATTTGTACAGAAAAATCTCATACAGAAGTTCAACAGAAAACTCACATGGAGGTGGACCCCACATGAAATTAAATATTGTCAAAAATGCGGGCCCCACATGCGTTGTGTGTGTTTTGGCAGTTTTCTATGTGCACAGTTTCTGTACACAGCAAAACTCTATTTTATTTTTTTTTACTAAAACCAGAAGTATTGCAGGTGTCAGTTATTCTTTTTTTTTTTTTCCCTAACCATGATAATAATTTATTAGAATTAGATTTTTACTTAAAAGTAATATTTAAGGTTAATTAAAAACTAAATTCGATAAAAATTGAGAGATAAACATAGTGAAAATTAATTATGTTGGAACTGCAGTTGCTGGACTATAATTGCTCAATGGATCCCGACGTCAAAAAGTTCAAAGATTTTGGTTGTCGAAAGAAAGAACCAAATGGAGAAGAGGAGAAAGATATTCATTACTTTTTAAGTTTACATATCTTCATGTCTGCAGGAAAATATCTGTCATGTGATTAACTAGGAGTTGGAGGTATGACATTATGGTTTCTAGCTGGCCTAGAAGGAGGTGGGAATTTCCTGGGTTTCATATTAAGTACTCCTACACGCGACGACGGCAGCGGCGGCGGACCACGCCCATTGTGCAGCGGTTCTGTTGTCGTTGAAGGTCCGCTCTTGAACACATGCATATAATTCACTTCCCCTTTCTCTTCCTCCTTCCTGCTGGAATGAGATTGAACATGTAATTCCTTCATTTGCAGTATAGCATTTGCATGTGGTGGTGGTGGCGGCGGCGGCCTCCGCCGACGCCTATTGTGCGGTGGTTCTGTTGGCGTTGAAGGTCCGCTCTTGAACACATGCATATAATTCACTTCCGCTTTCTCCTCCTCCTCCTTCCTGCTGGATTGAGATTGAACATCCAATTCCTTCCTTTGCAGTATAGCACTTGCATTTGGCGGCGGCGGTCCCCCAGGTCCAGCCTCCCGACGCTCATTATGTCGCGGTTCTGTTGGCGTTGAATGGCCGCTCTTGTACACCGTTGCATACTTATCCACTTCCCCTTTCTTCTCCTCCTCTGTGCTGGATTGGAATTGAAGTTTCATAGCATTTATACTGGTAGAGACGAAGCCCAAAACCAGTATAAGAAAGAGAGCGATCGCTTGCACGTTATGTCCAACGATCTTCATCTTGATTTTACTGTGAATTTGTGAAGTATTAGTCTCTGTTAGGGTTTATATAGACCCCTTCTGGCTTTATTGGAATTACTGTAATCTAATACCGATTTCGTATATCTGATCCAAATTTCTTATATCTGATCCAAATTTTGTATTTATTGACTAATGGATTCAAAAGGTAACTTTTTTTTACCAAGCATTTGCAAGGCATTGACCAGAGGAAAAATCGCGAAGGAAAATAATCTGTTGTAGAATTTTGAGGAAACGAAAATTGCACTCGTCGTTTTCATTTTCTGAGATGTTAATACGCGAGTCTTTATTCATATTTATTAGTAAACGAGTCTCTAACTTTCAATTTTTGTAGTCAATGTAGACAGAGACGGGTTTTGTTCAAAATTTTATCGGTAATTTAGAGACTTATTTATTACAAAAATTTAAAACACAATCACTAAAGTACGAATATTGTGTTGCGTCCAATTTGTGGTATCATTATATAGGCAAGAGGAATCACGTGAATATAATTAATGAGGTGATGAGATTGAGAATTAATTGTGATGGGATTTAGAAGGAGACATTATTGTCCCCAAAAATGAAAAATAAAATGTAGCAACTTAAGGTTGTATACCTTTGAGGGAATTTGTCTCGAATGCTACCTACTAAATTAAGGGCGGACATCGAGTAATTTGATCTGAATTTTCCTAAAATTGGATCCAACCTTTATAAAATAGAGATTTTGTACATGGAAGTGTTCGATTTTTTTTTTTTTCTAGTTTCTTAGTGTTGTCGATTTTCATATTCCGCAAATTTACATATCGTAATCAATAATATAATTGATCGATGAGTCTGGATATCATTCCCACGAGAATTCCTATCTAATAATTGGTTAAATTATTTCTATTTTTAATTTGATCGAAAACAAATAATAAAATTTGTGATTGGTGTCTAAATTATTCTAACTAAACTAAATTGATCTAACGTACACAATTTATCTAATTTATGTTTTAAAAGTATGAATGTGAATGTTAGGACTTACAATTTTACCAATAGATCCCCTTTAATTCGCCAATCAAGATTCATTGCTATTATAATATTCGGTCGAATTCTTCTAAAATATTCAATTTACCAATCTCGAGTTCTCATTGAATTTATTTAACTAATTCGATTCAATATCTCTATGTAAATCAATTTTAGTTAAACGAAATATTAGTTCTAAGAATTCATCTAATGACCGCAATAATTAGTTTATATATCTTTACACGTTATACTAAATTATCGAATTTTACTATGTGATCTAAATCTAACACTCACCTTTCAATTCGTAATAGATTACAAAATTATTGAATAATTGTCCAAAAAATTCAAAGCATTAAATACATGAATGAAATCAATACATGTGCATTTAAAGAATTAGAATCTTGAATAAAAAAAATAAAGGATCACACATAGATTACGTTGTTTGTCATAACTATGAATTTAGTTACTCATAATAATGAAAGAAAAAAAAAAGTATAAAGTTCATAACCAAGTCTTGACATCTTGATTGTAGAAAGAGTTTGATCTTGTACCAAGAATCTCTTCAACCTCAAAAGTTTTCATACCCTAGCTCTTATTCTTTGATCTTGATGATTATATGTTTTTCTCTTCCAAATTGTGTGGAATTCCCTCGAAAGTGTCAACAACTTATATATATACTCCTCCCGCACATTTGTGTCGAATATAGGGCTTTTATGAGCTTCAAAACGAGTCAAAACTAGCCTAAAAAGGCTCCCCGACTCCGTATTGCACAAATTAGTAGCGCTAAGGTGCCACCTTTCGGGTGAAAATCTGCACTGCACTTTCTTTAGTATTTTTGTCATAACTTTCTCTCAAGACGCCATCTTTCGAGTGGAATTATGCACTGCACTTTTTTCAATATTTTTATCATAATATTCGATTGAAGCGATTCAAATTGAGTTGTAAAGATAATTCAAACGGCTACAACTTTACTAAAAATAACGTTTTCTCAACTCGAACGTTTACTAAGTTAAAAATGAGTCTCAATCTCGAGCTAAAAATTTGGAGCATACTTGTGCAGTTGAAAATTAATTTGTGTCCATATTTTGATCATTTTCACTTATTTTTGGCTTCTAATTGCATCCAATTGGCTTTTGGCATTCTTGAATTTTCATCCTGAGGTCCGACACAAGTTTTGAGTATTTACACTTTAATCTCCCAAACTTTAGATCTTGCTCTTTTTCGTCAATGTTCACTTCTTTCTTTCAATTCCGCTTCCTTTCATCGAGTTTCACCTAATAAATGGAATATACAACAAATTGGACTATAATTGTTCAAAAGAACTATTAAATATCTATATTTTTAGATTCAAATAAGCGTATAAAATACACTTATTACTTAGTGATCAAGACCCTATGGATTTTTCATTTGCTTGTTAGTGTCATGACAAATGTTGTGCTTGTTCGTTGTTCGTTCATTCATTTTAAAATGAATAACCGGCTGTATATCAAAATTGACGGTTCTCGATTTTAATATCAAAAACCAATTGAAAGTTAACTAACTGGTTTGGTACGATTCTAACTCGGTCTAAACAATTTTTGTTGTCAAAATTTACTTGTATAATCAAAAGAAACAAAAAATAGAAATTAATTACTTCTTTCAAAGTCGATACTGCACCATACCAATCCTGTAAATCGAACCAAAGTGTTGACAGCACGAATTAAAATACTCAGATAGAATTTTATTTCAGCAAAATAAAATGATTAAAATATTTTATAAAATAGGAGAAAATTTAGAAATCAATTAGAAATTTTATTTCCAGTGAATGGGTGCACCATTTAGTACATATCATCTGAGCCCTTAGATCACATTACTTCAAATTGTGCGGTCCAGATTGCATCCTTCCGTGATGATCCATGTCTCTTCATTGTACACCCGCTGCATAGGAACGGACACTTCTAGTCACCACACCTCTAGCACTGCAGATGCCACGCGCTACATTGTTACTGCCATGCGGATGCCAACCCACCGTCACAACTTTTAAGTCCAAAACTTCACTCATTTTCCTTATGTAAATAATGTGTTATTCTTTTTATTTTTTTTGGTATGTAATTAAATAGTTTTTGTGAAGAAAAATTACAAAGTCTTGCATACTAATTTTTTCGATCTCTTTGTGAGTTGTTCAAATGTAGAAATTATAATGAAATTTAAGGTATTGTTTTTCCTAAAATACTCGAGGAGTTTGAGCGACTGAAGTTCTCTATGACATATAAAAAAAATTGATCTCGATTCCGAACATAATGATACACGAGACTATGATTCTACTGTCGACTGTTTAAATAGTTTATAAAATTACGATTATATGATTGATAATTGTTTACTTTTTTAAGTAATGAAGTGTTCGGAAATTTTTTTTATTGGGATAATAGTATTGAGCCGATGAAATGTGCGGTTAATAAATGAGTAGTAATTGTGAGTATATTGTTTATTTTTATTTATTTATTTTTTTAACAAACGAACTAAGCGAAGCATAAAATTTATTCAACTAAAGAAAACCATGCAGAAGATTATTCATGGACATGATTATCAGGCCTGTAGCGGCGGCAACGGTGGACTTCTGATGGACGGCCCAGATGGAGGAACTATGTCCCCTTTCGGTAGCATCGGAAACACTGGCAACGGCGGTCTTCCGATGGACGGCCCAGATGGAGGAACTTTGTCCCCTTTCGGTAGCATCGGAAACACTGGCAACGGCGGTCTTCCGATGGACGGCCCAGATGGAGGAACTTTGTCCCCTTTCGGTAGCATCGGAAACACTGGCAACGGCGGTCTTCCGATGGACGGCCCAGATGGAGGAACTATGTCCCCTTTCGGTAACATCGGAAATACTGGCAACGGCGGTCTTCCGATGGACGGCCCAGATGGAGGAACTATGTCACCTTTTGGTAACATCGGAAATACTCTTCGGTAGTAGACTGTGGAGAACCGTGGCCAAAATTTTGTCTCCTCCACCACTGGTCTGCTACTAACAAACCCTAAAACCAGTGCAAGAAAAAGAACTGTACAGAGCAATTTTCGGGCAATCATTTTTCTTCTTCAAATTTTCTTTATTCGGGTTGGTATTTATTTTTATTTTTTTTGTCTCTGCATCCATTAATATATATATATATATATATATATATATATATAGCGATACTGTAATATAAATACAATTTATTTAATTAGCTATAATTGAGTTTTCATTAATTAAATATTAATTCCTACTCTTAATAGAAGATTGCTTCTCTAGCTGTTTTTTTAAGGGCTGTTCGTAGGTCGGTTCGGTTCTGAAGAGACCCGAACCGACCAAAAGTTTTCGGGTATTTAATAAATGGAACCGTCGGGTCCAAATATAATTCTGGAACCGTTCGGGTTCGATTCGGGTCGATTCGGTTCCGTACCATAATTAAATTTTTTAATATTTACAGCAACACTACATAAATACAACTAATGACATTTCATTCGTAACTTTTACAAATTAACGTAACCTTTACAAATTAACGTAACCCAATTTAAAAACAAATAAATAACTAGCCGTCCAGTAAAAGTAATTCAATACATACAAATATCAAAAAATAAATATTAATATTACAGTAACACTAAATAAAGTATGTTCATTTGCTTCAAATTAAAATGGGCAAATAGGCTTTAAAAATGATTTGTACTTTAAAATTAAAATTATGAAATAATCTGATTTATTTAATTAATTTGCTAATTTGTTTAAAAAAAATAAAATAATTTAATTAATTCAATATAAAGAATAAAAAAAATTATTTAGTTTCGATTCTTATTCGATTCTTCGGTTTTTGGTCTAAACCCGAGACCCGACCCAAACCCATCGGTTCTCGATTCGGGTACCCGTTCGGGTATTTAATTTATGAAGAACCGCTCGATTCGGTTCGGTTCGGGTTCGGTTCGGTCCGATTCGGTTCGAGAATTTTGGACACCCCTAGTTTTTTTTTTATACATGTAGGGAATGGACGAGGAAGGAATTAATGATTAATTGAAATTAGGGGAAAAAATCCTAGTAACTCTCAAAGTATTAAATTCAGTACTCTCTAACATTATTAAATGACATATACTGTGTTTATAACCCTACTAAGGATGAATAACATTACTCTTATTGAATAAATACGTGTATTATTTATTCATATCTAGAAATTAATTTGTGATCCTATTTATTTAATAAAAAGAGTCAATTCACTAGTGACGTCATGTAGTACTGAGTACTTCATACTTTGGTAATACTATTTTTTTTATCCAAAATAACGTATACCTAAGATACGGTTGGCAATGAAATGAAATTAATACTATTTCATTAAAAAGGGAAATTAATATTTTCCAACAATTATTAATGCAATACCTAAAATTCTTTGTCATTACATAATTTAATTTTGTTAATTTCTTTGGACTCTTAAAGAAAGTTTCTGATTTCATAAATTCATTTTATCTTTGAAGTATAAAGAAAGTTATTTACTTAATAATTAAATTGAAAAAAAAAAAAAAGTTAATGCTCTTTTTGTTTAACCTTTTGATATAAAAATAAAATAAAATTAATAAATTGATATAAGATACGTTTCTTGTTGAAGAACGTGAAATTGCACTAACTTTTTCCTCGAGCTCGTATGTCTCAAAAACTCTATTATTTATAAAGAATATCTTATACATTATAGAGAGTGCTTTTAAATTTAGAAAGTTAAAATTTTTTCGCACTCCAACCATACTATTTATTTTACTTTTCTCAAGAAACATTTATTGATTTCTCCTTATATTGTATTTAATGTAATTTTTTATATGTAATAGCCAATCGATTTAAATATGATTTGAATAATTTAAAAAGTAGTGTATTAAAATTTGTGATTTATTAAATATAATTATTGTACATTAAAAATAGGAGTTAATTAAATGAGTGGCAACTGAACTTTATCAACGGTTACTACTTGACCACTGAAAATTAAATGGTTGTTGAATGCTAATAGGAAAATTCATTAGTTTACCCATTCATCACTAAACTTTATCAACGGTTACTACTTGATCACTGAAAATTAAATGGTCTCAGGAAAGTTCATTAATTTACCCATTCATCACCACAGCGGCATAGATAAATGTTTCTGCTTGGCATACAAAATGGGTGAATCATAACAAAAAAGGTTAAATTGAAAACGTTTCTTCCCCAAAGCACTTCTTCTCCCAAATCACACCATTCCTCCTCAGACTTGAAAGCCGAACCAGGTGCCGCCAAGACCATGACCCCACCTCTGAAACCTTTCGACGATGATTCAACCAACAAAACCCACTCAAAGTTTTGCAATATTTTATGGATTTTATCAGGCCTTTCAATAGCAAATGAAAAGGATTTGATGTGAGAATTAGAAACAGAATTATTGGGGACTGATGAATTCAGTGCAGCTCTGAGAAATGGGTTGAGTTGAGGATGAAGGTTCTGAAGGAAGCAAATGGCGAGGATTTCAGAATTTGAAACTCCATTTGGTGTAAAATAATTTAAAATTTGCGTTCTGAATATAGCAGTACCCAGTAGCATTGTCCAAAGAACCCAGCTAAATGGCCGCTCATTCCCTCTTCCTCACTCTCACTAGATACCACCCCCCACCCCACAAATTATATCTGTGTAAATACTTCTGGGCTCTTAATGTTATTTTTGTGTTTGTGTAGAAATGCACACAGGGAGAATAAAGGTTCATTCCGATTCTTGTTTTCAACAAATGAAGTTGCCCATAAAATTCAAGAGTTCTACACCACAATCCATGAAGTAGACGTAGGTTATGATATAGAAGAGGGCAGAATAATGATTTGAAGAGCAGAATTTTCAGATTCAGCTCCCCAAGAGGAGTGCCACCAATATTTTACAGAAATGGATTGGGGGGAAGGCACGGAAATATCCATCTTCGGTTGGGTAAAGTCATTTTCTTCATCAGCAAGGAAATATCCATCTTCGGTTGGGTAAAGTCATTTTCTTCATCAGCAAGGAACTCATTTAACGCAAAGAGGTTTGCAAATTGAATTTTTCTTCTTTAGCCAATGTCAACCGAAATTTGCAGAGAAAAGAGACAATTTTGAAAAAATAGTGGCTAAACCGCCAAAGAACTGTCACCTTTGTCATGCATGCATAAATTTGCATTAAATGATAGTAGTGTACAAATTGGATAGTCTCACCCACGGCCGAAATTTTTTGCAGAAAATTCAGCAGCTTTGTGATGAATTTAATGAATAAAGGCGGTGATATTTCCTTATAAATAGAACGCTGGGATAAAGGATAAAAAAAGCCGTGTAGAGAGAAAATATTATGAGTAGAGGGATAAAATTATAGAGAGAAAAATTATTGTTTTCTCGTAGTATTTCCTACTTGTTTTCTCCTATTACAAGAGAGATTAATTGTTGTTATCTCTTTGTATTTAGAGAGTATTGTTATAATTCTCCTACTATAGTGAAATTCTTCTATACTTGCCTGTGGACGTAGCCAGGGGCGGACCCAGAAAATTTTTCCAGTACAGGTGGTATTAAAAAAAATAAATTATAATACAAACATTATACTAAAATGAAATATTTTTTACGAGTTTTCATACTTTGACATATTTGTACAATCGTCTCATTATCAATTTTTAAGAATATATCTTTCTCCTCATAAACAATACGTCTCCTCATTAACATTTTCCGCAACCTCAACATCGTTTCTTTTCTAAAATCTTTCCATGATTGTAATAAATATGAATTGGAATGTAAATAAACAAAATAAAGTATGAAATTTTTTAGCAAGACAATTACCTATTTATTAAATAGCATTACTGATTTACTGGTGACTCATAGACCATAGTGCACTGGTCACTCATCACTCATGACTGGTTCGTGGTTAGTGCCTTCGTAAATTAGCATTACTGATTCACTTATTCTTTCTATTCCCCCAAACAGGCAACAACATGTCAACAAGTTACTAGTAATTCCTATTTGGGCTTTGGCTATTGCCTATTTATTTGCCATTTTGCCTGTTTCCCTAAACACAATTACAAAAACATCTAACAGGCAACGGCAACTGGCAACCCAACAAGTGCCTAAATTTGTCGTCCGGCCCTTTCCCAAACTTGTGGTTATTTACTTATTTTCTTTTTACTTCCTCCCAGTCCAGCCATCAGCCACCGCCCACCAGTTCAAAATATTCCCCAAACATGAAACATTGAAGCAGTCAAACAAATAGGCATAAGGGGCAGATGAATACCAATAGAAATTATAGAAAACTCACCTACAGGCTACAAGGGAGTGCGAGGTGGCTGCATGGGCGTGCGGATGCGACAGGCGTGCGGTAGAAGCGTGGCTACAGGGGCATCTCACGATGAAGGAGTCACGGTCTCAGACTTAATTTATACAGAGGACGCGGGTGTGTTTAATGAATGTATTGTAATGGTTAATTGGTTATGGCATGGGCTGCAATTTGAAGGGCTTTTATCATACATGGGCCAGTTAATTGGGCTACCTTTTTTTATAAGTATTGGGTTTCTGAAAAATTAGGGACGTTCCAAATCCCAGCGCAGGCATATCCTTAGTTGGGTTCGCCTCTAGACGTAGCCTAAATTAGGTGAACTACGTAAATACTTGAGTCCATTTTTAGCTGATTTTCTCAATTCCACTATCGTTGCAAACCAAACTTGACCCACGTTTTCCTAACAGTGGTATCAGAGCAAGGTTTTGTGTGGGTCGTTGTTCACTATTTACATATACGTTACTATTTTTAGTTATAGTATTGACGAGCAAAATGGCGGAAAAATATGAGATTGAGAAATTCAATGGGAACAATTTTTCATCGTGGAAAATAAGAATAAAAGCAATTTTGAGAAAAGATAACTACTTGGCGGCAATTGGAGATAGGCTCAAGGAGATCACTGACGATGCTAAGTGGAATGAGATGGATTGCAATGCAATTGCTAATCTGCACCTAGTGCTAGCCGATGGAGTATTGTCAAGTGTAGCGGAGAAAAAGACAGCCAAAGAGATATGGGATACGCTAACAAAGCTGTATGAGGCCAAATCGTTACACAACAAAATCTTCTTGAAGAGAAAGTTTTACACCCTTCGAATGATGGAGTCAACTACGGTGACCGACCATATCAACACCCTCAACACTCTATTTTCACAGCTCACATCAATAGGGCATAACATAGAGATGGGATGAACTTGCTGAAATACTACTTCAAAGTCTACCTAATTCGTAAGATCAACTCATCATCAACTTAACCAACAATATTGAAGTTCTAGTCTTTGATGATATTGTAGCTGCGGTTCTTGAAGAAGAAAGTTGGCGCAAAAATAAGGAGGACAAATCAACAAGTTCACATTAGGCGAAAGCTTTGACGATGATGAGAGGGAGATCAACGGAACGTGGCTCTAGTGAGAATTATGATCAAAGTAGATCAAAATCCAGAACTAAGAAGAATGACAAGTATCATTACCGTGGCAAGAAAGGGCACTAAAAATGGATAGTTGGAGTCTCAAAAAGAATGAAGAAGCCAAAGGAAAATATCCTGAGACATCAAAAGCTCAGGGGTGTGTAGCAAGCACCTCAAATGATGGTGAAATTTTATACAGCGAGGCAACAGTTATTGAAGGCAGAAAGCAATTTATTGATGTCTAGCTTATAGAGTCAGGAGCCACATGGCACATGACACCAAAAAGAGAATGATTCCATCAATATGAACCAATGTCAGGAGGATCTGTGTTTATGGGAAATAATCATGCTTTGAAGATCGTTGGTATTGGTACCATCAAATTGAAAATGTATGATGGTGCAGTTCACACTATCCATGAGGTACGGCGTGTAAAAAGCTTGAAGAAAAATCTATTGTCTTTAGAACAATTAGATAGCATTGGTTGCTAGACCTATGTACAAGATGGCGTCATGAAAATAATCAAAGGCGCGCTTGTGGTGATGAAAGCGGAAAAGATATCTGGAAACTTGTACATACTTAAAGGAGAGACACTACAAGAAGGAGAAGCATCTATCATATCGACAAGTTCAGTAGAAGAATTAACGACGATGAGGTACCGTAAACTTGGCCACATGTCGAAACGTAGTTTGAAAATTCTCTCAGAACAAAAGCTTCTTCCAGAGCTCAAAAAGGTTTTATTACCCTTTTGTGAGTATTGTGTTACTAGTAAGCAGCATGGATTGAAGTTCAGCAGTTTCACTACTAGAAGTAAAGCTATCCAGAGCTGGTTTATTCTAATGTTTGGCAAGTACATGTTAAATCTCTAGGAAGTGCAAGATACTTTGTATCTTTTATTGATGATTACACCAGGAGATGTTGGGTGTATCTAATCAAGAGGAAGGCAGAAGTGTTCACAATTTTCAAAATATTCAAAGCGCATGTGCAGCTTGAATCTGAAAAGAAGATCAAGTTTCTGAGGACTAACAATGGAGGTGAATACACAGGTGATGAATTTGATAACTTTTTTCAACAAGAAAGTATCAAGAGACAGTTTACGAAGGCATACACTCCATAACAAAATGGAGTGGCTGAGCGGATGAATAGAATATTGCTCGAAAGAACAAGAGAAATGTTAAGAACTGCGGGGCTAGCCAAGTCATTCTGGGCAGAAGCAGTAAAAATCGCCTGTTATGCAATGAATCGATTGCCATCAACTGCAATTGATCTGAAAACGCCTATGGAAATGTGGACTGATAAGCTAGTCGATATTCTCACTTACATATATTTGGAGACTTATGTACGTTATGTACAACACCCAAGAAACATCAAAGCTGGATTCAAAATCCAGAAAATGTATTTTCTTATGGTATGCTGGTGGAGTAAAAGGCTACCACATGTGGGATCCTACTGCCCATAAGGTGATAATCAGCAGAGATGTGATATTTGTAGAAGGTAATGTACAGGAAAAAGAAGATGATAGCTCTTCAAAAGAAAATCAGATACTACTACAGTTGAAATTGGAGATGAACAAGAAGTTATAGATTCTTTTGAAGCAACACTAGAGCATGAAGAACATTATCGATTTGTTTGCCCCAACCCATGCAAATGTTGACAATCCAACCCAACCTAGTTATGTGTCGGTCGGGTCGGGTTGAATTGGTCAGTTCGAGAGACTTGTCGCAAAAATGTCAAAATCATCCAAATTATAGCTTAGCGTAACATTATTATAGTAATCCAATGTTAATAAACTTGAAAATTAAAATAGTACAATCCATTAAATATTCATCAAAATAATTAAAAAAAAAAAAAGAAGATTACAATTTCATTAAAACGAACCACAGTAGCACATTAGCATCCTTGAAACTTTTTAACTCTTTTGCCCTTCATCATCTTCATTCAACTTTGAATTTATCGATTCTAATTCTACAAAAAAAAAAAAAAAAAATTTAAAAAAATTTGATTGAGTTGACAACAAAATACTCAAAAATAAAGTCAAACTAACAATATATATATATATATATATATATATATATATATATATATATATATATATATATATATATATATATATAACTGGTTGTAATGCTCAATATCTTCCATGTGGAAGCCATCTAAATTTTTTCGGACTCAACGAACTGCGAAAAGGATCATGAATCATTTTCTGAAGCAACAATTGAAACTTAAATTGCCAACACATCACTAACCAAATTGGACAAGACACCATACTTACTTTTGTTAACTTTCCACCAATCGAGAACACTAAAATTCTTGTTCTCTATACTTTCACGAGCATCAAGTAAGTATCTTTCCACATCATTTTTTATTTCAGTACAATCTCTTACTATTTGTTTTTCAGAAATCTAGAAATGCGAGTATCACTCATAGAAGAAGATCTGCCTTTATCTGTATTAAAAGATCTCAAAGACTTATCAGTAAATATTTGACTAATTCCATGAACACCTTCATGAGCCACATACCACTCATAAATATGCATTAGATTGATTTTCAAAGATTTTGTCATGATACTAACAACTTCCCCATCCCTATATAGATCACTAAAACAATATTTAATATAATCCATTTTATATCTTGGATCAACGGTAGTAGCAAATAACAACAACTGATTTACATTTTCCATTTTACCCCAATACTTTTCGAACTTCTTCTTCATGTTAGTCGTCATTTCACCTAATAGAATATTGCCACTTATCTCCATTCATCTGATTCCATTACAAGATTCCAAATTTCATGAAAATAAGCCCAAGCACTAACACGCAACGAAGCACTAAAAGTCAAAGTAACATTAAAGAAATTTTTGAGGAACTTGACAAACATAGATCCATATTCCCAATCTAAACTTGAAGGGGGTCCACCTCTCTTTCTACCACCATCATCTTCCCGAAAGTAATTTAAATACTGAGCATCCTCTTCTTCTAACCTTCGAAAGCTTTCTCAAATTTTAATGTTGTTTCCAACATCAAATAGCTAGAATTCCATCTAGTCAGAACATCCAAAAACACAATAGACTTGCAATAAATCATTTCTTTCCTCGCACACTATTTCAGTTTTTCATGCCTAGCAAGAGAAGATTTCACATATTTGATTGCGTTGTTGATATTCACAAACAATCAAATTGATGATGTGTGCACAACACCTCAAGTGCAAATATTTCCCATCTAGAACACATCCATCACTACCCCAAGCAACTAACTTCATCATAAGATAAGAAATAATCACATCATTAGAGCTTGTATTATCAACGGTGATTGTAAAAAATTTCTCAATCCTCCAATTTTGCAAACAAGTCTCAATCATTTTTCCAATTATTTCTCCCTTGTGATTTGGAACAATACAAAAACTCAAAATACGCTTATTTAGCGTCCAATCAGGATCAATAAAATGTGCTGTAAGATACTTGTAATTAACATTTTGAATGGAAATCCAAGTATCAGTTGTGTGGGAAACCCTTTGACGGTGAGAAGAAAAGCTATTTATCAATTTCAATTTTTCATCTAAATACAATTGATAAATGTCTCTAACGAGAGTCTTCCGAGATGGAGTCTGAAACTGAGGACATGCTACACTACAAAAGAGTCTGAAACCACGACCATCAACAAACCTAAAAGGTAATTCATCAACTACTACCATCTTACCATGTGCAATTCTATAATCTTCTTTACTTCAACCAATAGCAATAAGATTGCTCCCACCACCCTCTTTTTTGTTATCAAAAGACATGATTCTTTACTTCTTATCCACTAATCTATTTGGATACTTTTTAGAATTATTTGTCAAATGATTGCCCAATGTGCTAATGCCACAAGCACAATCTATTCCACAATAGTTACATTTACACCTAACATCCGGATCATCCCTCGAACCCAATAGTGTAAAGTGATCCCAAAAATATGAAGCTAATCTATTAGATTTCCGTTTACCTAATGTTGATGATGCACGTGGAGGAAGACCTGCTTGCAAATTTGTGTCATGTGATGGAATTTCGGTGCTATGTACTTCACATTCATTTGTATCTACCAACATATTTCACAAACATTACAAAAATACCAAATAGATATATTTAATTGGAAGTACTAATGAAATACAAGAAAGTAATAATATTGCACCCGCGTTTGTGGCTGTGTCTGTGTCCATGATTGAGGTAGATGAAGTCCTGTGTTAATGGAAAACTAGAAGTCTTCAAAGCCACAGGGATAATGTGTTTGCAAATGGTTACTACCAACATAATCTGAAGTCAATATAGGAAAATAGAGCATCGTTGCCGGACTAGAAGCACTGATTTAGGTGCTTACATCCAATGATTTTCACTGATTTAAGAGACATACTACAAGATTTAAAGGTCGTCAGATCTCATAGCTTAGCATTGATTATAGTGCTTACATCCAATGATTTTCATCAGAGCCATCCCTCAGCAGAGTCAGCACTGGATGATGGTCGCAATAATAATAATACAAAGACGAGAAGAAGAAGAAGAAGAAGAACGAGGGCAGGGGTGAACGAGGGCAGCCTTGATGATGGGGGAAGTGTGCAGTGAAAACCAAAGGCACAAAACTAACCAATGCATCTTCCATCATAGGGCATTTAGACATGCTATTAAGAAACATAATCAATTAATTGTAAACGTCAACAACATTCCTAACCATTGGAAAGGACCTTAAATAAGACAAACAAACTACAATAAATAATCACAATTGAACTGTAAACATCAACAAAAGGGCCAGACGCATATGGGAAAATACATTTTCTCACAGTCGACAAATGGGAAGAAATTCTGATTCAAGTCCTCAGTTTATCCACGACTACAAGCAGCTTCAATAAATTGTTTTTTGAAGCAAAATATGAAGATAGGAAAGACCGGAAGAGGGAAAATATGAAGAGCCAAAGAGGGAGTGGATTAGGGAAAGTGAGAAGATGGGAGACGGCTGTTGTTGGCTAAGCTTGGTGTGCTGCTGTCTGTGTGCGTAGTTGTGTTGGGTTGGGCATGTTGGCTTAGGGTTTTAATTTGAAATCAATTTTTTTTTAAATTGGAGGGTCGGGTTGGGTGGTTTTTGTCGGGTTTTATGGGTCAGCCCACAACCCGGACCCAACCCGAACCCACTCCGATTTTCCAAAAATCGAACCTAATAAAAAAATGGAAAAAGAATTGACCCAATTTGGTCGGGTCGGTTAGGCTCGACCGGGTTCTGTCAGTTTTTGCCCACCCCTATTTCTCTGTGGACGGCAGCAATGTAAAAAATAATTCAAACTCTTCATAAGAACAAGACATGAGATCTTGTTCCATGATTACGCCCAAAGAATAACGCGGTAGTTGTAGCACAGCTTTGGGGTGTCGTATCCACAGGGAGATGGAAGAATATTTAAAGAATCAAAAATACTGAATTGTTATCTCAAATGTGTAATAAAATTTAATGTTGAAACGTGAAATTAAAATCAATAATTCGAAGCGGTAAAGTATCGGAATTCCCTCAATTGGATTGGATCAATCATATCAATTATTCATTTTTATCTCACAATTAGAGGCTTTCATCCCAACACTCTAATCTGAAAATATATCATGAAAATCAATTTAATTTACAAATGTAATCCTAGAATTTAAATTTAAGACATATTCGCACAATTTTATTGGAACAAGATCAAAGATCGACCATATACATCAAGCATAAGACAGTAATCAATCCGCCAATAAAGTGAATTGAGATTAAAATTCAACAACTAGTTTAATCTAACGATAAAAGAAGCATGACTGGATCTATGAAAGATATAATAATTGTTAAATCAATCTCAACAATAAATAATTGAAATTGAAATTCAATAAATAGTTTGATTGAACAATGGAAAAAAGTATGACTGAATGCATAAAAAATTTTGTAAATATTAAACCGATTTCAATATAAATTCAAGAGAATGAAAATCTAAATTTTAGCATTATTTGACAATAAAAAGATCAAATTAAATGAATAAAAGACATGAAATCACCAATTCCAATCGATTTCCTTCGTAGCTTCACCAAGAGTTTTAGTTATCCATGAGTTTCTTGAATCAAAGAGGAGAAGAATGGTGTATGGGGGTCTCCTCCATATATATTCTACTGTTAAGTATTTGTAAGATTCGAAAATTAGATGAAAATCACGTCCAAATTGATTTCCAAAAGAGTTCTAATCGAATAAGAAAAGTTCCTTTCGCGCGCCGATTTTTTGTCTCTACACAACAGTCAGTAATTGGGTTATAACTTTCTCTTTCGATATCTGATTTAGACAATTCAAAATGAGTAAGAAAGATAACTCGAAGATCTACAACTTTGTTAGAGATCTTTTGCAATTCGGACTTTTACTATGCCAAAAATGAGTCTCAATCTTCGGCTGAAAATCTGGAATATATCTTGTGCGAATTAGAAATTGATTTTGATAATATTCCATTCCCGTTTGACTTCAAATTGCTTCCAGTCGACCCTTAGCACTCTCGAACTTTCATCGTGAGCCCTGACATAATTTTTGAGTATTTTCACTTTAGTCCCTGAACTTTCACTTTCTTCCATTTTGGTCATTTTTCAATTGTTTCTCCTTATTTTCGCTACATTTATCATTTGTACTGCAAAACATGAATTGCATAGAATTAAGTTATATTCCAACATATTAATCAACAATTGTTCATGTTTTGACAGTAAAATAAGTATGTAAAACGTACTTATCAAACTCCCCCAAACTTGAACTATCGTTTGTCCTCAAATAATAACAATATAACTTAAACAACATGGTTTAACAATATGTCGTGTCTCAGATTTGAAATTTGGTAGTCATACAAATGAACTATTACAATAGTGCAAAAATTAAATCAATCTCCACCTGTTATATGCATAACCTCGCGCGCGTGTGTGTGAAAACTCATGTCAACATATTAAGATTATGATTGGTTCAATCCTTGACCCATAGTAGTCAAATATGTACTTTCCTCGCTCGAGAGATACACACACCCCCAAACTTATGCTTTTCATTCAATTTTCCCGAGGTGTATCCTAAATTGAATCCATTCAATTATATTCCTTACCCTCTTTTAGTTTGGATAGACATTACTCCTACAAGTCCACACTTCAACAAGTCGGGATTCTCCTATATTTTAGATTGTTTTAACCCTTAAAACTAGACTAAGTTACTTACTTCTCGTCAAATGTATAGTTTTGTCAATTGAATGTTTGGGGCGTAATCAATGTATTTGAATATTTTTTTTTCTTTCTTTTCATTTTTTTCTCAATTTCTTTTTCTCTTTTTATTTGAGTATCTTCTCATTTGCTTTCTATATAACTCATGTAATGAGTTTTAGGCCGATAACTCCCAAGTCAGATGACCATATGGCACCAGGTTTTAAATCACCCTCATAGGCTTAATCACTCGAGTTATATAGGCTCGAAAAGATGCTTTTTATGTACTCAAAGATTAGTGCAATGCCCCTTTTCTTTTAAACATCCAATTTTTAAAACTAACCTCTAAATTAAAGATTTCACCTCGTTTTTATTTCAATGAGTGTCAGACAATCCACACAAGGTTTTCATGCATGGAATCTTTACTTATCTCAATGTTTCCTTGTAACAGTTCAATCATCTCCAAACCAACATATATTTGGATTTATGGAATACGACACTAGAGGTTATTAGGTTGTATCACTAAGTTCCACTATCCTCTACAAAATTAATCGAATCATTACTCAATATGCCAAACATAAGTGACGTGCATAGGAAATATCAAGTTCTACATAAACAGGTTTAGACTAATCTCATACTGCACTATTTTCTTCATTCACAGGTGATACCTATTCCAATAATCACATCATAGCAGGCACATTTGTTAAACTCACACAAAGAAATAATTAACATCTAATGCTAAAAGATAAAAAAATAGATTTTTTTTAATTTTTTTGAACACACAAACATGCGAAAATTGCAATAAAGAGATAAATGAATAGATGAATGAAAGCGAATGAAAGCTCATGCTTCACCCCCAAACGTAATTGAAACATTGTCCTCAATGTTTAAGCATGAATACCAAAGAAAATAAAGGAAAGATGTTACCTGAGCATGACAGCGAGTCAACAGAAACTTGAGGTATAAGAAGCCTGAAAGTATTCAATTGAACGGTAAATCAAAGAAAATGACAAAATTAACTAGGATAAAAATGCAAAAGTAAAAGGCAAAAGAAAAAGAACGAACTCCCCTTGGGTTGCCTCCCAAGCAGCGCCTTTGTTTATTGTCTTTGGCTCGACCCAATGTTTCCTCCCTAGCCTGCATCCAGTAAGTGTGGTTTCAATTTTCTTTGCAATGCACTAAGCTCCTTGGACATAAGCACTGGTGATGTTCCTCCGCCTCCATCAAATACATGCGTGGGATAACCAGAGGAAAGCTCAGAATCAGGAGTAGGGACCTGCAAGACAAAATGTAAAGTTCTCTCATTAGAAACTGGCAATGTAAAATAAGAACTATTACATAACTCTTGATCATCTATCTCAAGATGTTTATTGATGATGAAGTCTACTCCATCCGGATCTAGAGTTTCATGTGCTGGTCCAAGGAACATACTATCAGCAATCTCTTGAGTGAGTGCATCAATCATGTGTGTTTGATGAAACTCGTCATCCTCCTCTAACTGCTTAGTGATATGGAAAATATTGACTTCTAGAGTTATATTCCCAAATGATAGTTTCATAAGACCATTTCTACAATTAATCAGAGCATTAGCAGTAACAAGGAAAGGTTTACCAAGAATGATAGAAATTTTAGAGTCAACATTCACATCATCTTTTACATCCAACACCAAGAAATCCACAGGATAGTAAAATTTATCAATTTGAATCAAGACATCCTCGACTATTCCCCTAGGTTTAACAGTGGACCTATCAGCTAATTGTAAAACCACAGATGTAGGCTTCATCTCACCCAAACCCAATGATAGGTAAATAGTATAAGGCATGAGATTGACACTAGTCCCTAAATCTAGAAGAGCTTGTCCAAACTCATGACTCTCAATGATACAATACACAGTAGGACAACTAGGGTCCTTATACTTAGGTGAGACTCTTTGTTCAATCACTGCACTCACTTGCTCGGTTAAGAAAGCAATTTTCTTGACATTGTGTTTCATTTTGATAGTGCATAAATTCTTAAATACTTTAACATATGTAGGAATCTGTGAAATTACATGCAAAAAGGGCAAATTGATTTTTACCTGCTTTAGATGTTCTAAGATTTCACTATGTTGACTAGCAGATTTTGAGGTGGATTTAAGAGCTAGTGGGAAAGGTGCTCTAACTGGATTTGTCATCACTTCCTCCCTAAGGCTACTATCTTCAGGCTCACTAGACTCTTTCTCAGTTTCCATAGGTCTAGGGGATGTTTCTATGACTTTCCCTGACCTAATGGTTAAGGCATTTACCTCCCTAAGATTGTTTACACCAGATCCTGAGGTTTGTGCCATGTATTGTCCCTTAGGGTTATGTTGAGGTTGAGCCAAAAAAATTTCATGTTCCTCTACAGCTAAGGCACTAGTTAGTTTGGAGATATGATTCTTGATTTTCTTTTGATCCTCAACAATTTGGGTAATCATAGTCTCGAATTTTTGATTTATTTTCCCTGTACCATGAAAGCATGCAAGGTATCTTCTAAGGAATTTCTAGATAATGTGGGTTGGTATGAGGGTGTATTGTAAGCTCTATTCGTTTGGACGGGTTGTTAGTTTTCAGGTTTTCAGCTAAAATTGGGATGATTTCGCCACCCTGGGTTGTAGCTTTCAGAGAAAGGGGCATAGGGTTTGTTATACGTACCTAAGGCATTGCAATATTCTTCATGAACCCCCCTCATCTCAGCGATAGTAGAACAATCTTGCGCTGGATGACCAATTTCACCACACACATCACAAGGTCCAGAAGACTCAACACGAGCTACAGTAGATGTAGGCTTTAGACTCTTATGCGTAGGTTTTCAATTTCTCTAGTCAGGGTTTCTACTTTAGCCCTAAGTTCGTCTTCTTCCCTAAGGTGATAAAGGCCTGCACTAGAAGGATTTTTAATGGCTCGTGACCTATTGGAGCTATCAGTGGTACTAGGGTCAGTCCAAGTATGAGCTTTTTCTGCTAGTTCATCTAAATATTCTATAGCCTCATCGTGATCTTTCTGTAAAAATTCACCATTACACATCATCTCTATAAATTGACGCTCCCTAGATGTTAACCTTTCATAAAAATAGCTCACGATATGCCAACTCTCATAACCATGATGGGGGCAAAGAGCTTGAAATTCTTTATACATTTCCCACTCTTGATATAAAGTTTCACTCTCCTTTTGGATAAAAGAAGAGATTTATTTTTTCAACGCAATAGTTTTGTGGTAGGAAACGTATTTGCTAAAGAATACTTGTGTCATTTCAGCCCAAATTCCAATCGAATGTGGTCTCAATGAATACAACCAGCTTTTAGTCATTTCCTTAAGAGAAAATGGGAAGAATTTGAGCCTAATTGCATCCATTGTACCATGTTGATTGTGGAAGGTTGCTACAACCTCCTCGAATTCTCTAACATGCACATACGAGTTTTCATTCTCAAGTCCATGAAAGTTAGGAAGAAGTTGAATCATTCCAAATTTAAAATCTACACGCGGCATGTTGGGTGGAAACATAATACATGAAGGTGTAGATGTACGCGTGGGGTGCAGATAATCATGCAAAGTTCTATACGGTACATCATACTCATTGTCAGACATTGTGTTATGTGATGTGGTGTCAGTTTTAACAGATGCAGAATCAAAAGCAGGGTTAAAAAAATATTCAAACTCTATGTCGAGTCTGTCCGCAGATCGTCCTCGTTCTCCTTGATACCTGCTCATAGAAAAAGTAAAAGAAAATAAAGTGAAAATAGGAAGAATACAATAAAGAAAATTAAACGAACTAAAAACAAAAAAAAATGAACGATGTCACCCATTTGTAGTCGATTCTTGCATATTTTGTATCGTCTCCCTGGCAACGGCGTCAAAATTTGATTACGTCCAAAGAATAGCGCGGTAGTTGTAGCACAGCTTTGGAGTGTTGTATCCACAGGGAGATGGAAGAATATTTAAAGGATCAAAAATGCTGAATTGTTCTCTCAAATGTGTAATAAAATTCAATGTTGAAACGTGAAATTAAAATCAATAATTCGAAGCGGTGAATCGTAGGATTCCCTCAATTAGATTAGATCAATCATATCAATTATTCATTTTTATAATACAATTAGATGCTTTCATCTCGGCACTCTAATCTGAAGATATATCGTGAAAATTAATTTAATTTACAAATGTAATCCTAGAATTTAGATTTAAGACATATTAGCACAATTTTATTGAAACAAGATCAACGATACACCATATACATCAAGCATAAGGCAGTAATCAATCCACCAATAAAGTGAAATTAAGATTAAAATTCAACAACTAGTTTAATTTAACGATAGAAGAAGCATGACTGGATCTATGAAAGATATAATAATTGTTAAACCAATCTCAACAATAAATAATTAAAATTGAAATTCAATAAATAGTTTGATTGAACAATGGAAAAAGCATGACTAAATCCATGAATAATCTTGTAAATATTAAACCGATTTCAATATAAATTCAAGAGAATGAAAATCTAAATTCTAGCATTATTTGACAATAAAAAGATCAAAGTAAATGAATAAAAGATATGAAATCACTAATTCCAATCGAGTTCCTTTGTAGCTTCACCAAGGGTTTTAGTTCTCTATGAGTTTCTTGAGCTAAAGAGGAGAAGAATGGTATATGGGAGCCTCCTCCATATGTATTCTGCTGTTAAGTATTTGTAAGAGTCGAAAATTAGATGAAAATCACGTCCAAATTGGTTTCCAAAAGAGTTCTAATTGAATAAGGAAAGTTCCTTTCACGCGCGAATTTTTTGTCTCTGTACAGCAGTCAGTAATTAGGTTATAACTTTCTCTTTCGATATCCAATTTAGACTATTCAAAATAAGTTAGAAAGATAACATCTACAACTTTGTTAGAAATAGATCTTTTCCAATTCAGACTTTTACTATGCCAAAAATGAGTCTCAATCTTCGGCTGAAAATCTGAAATATATCTTGTGCAAATTAGAAATTGATTTTGATAATATTTCATTCCTTTTTGACTTCTAATTGCTTCCAATCGACCCTTAGCACTCTGAACCTTCATCGTGAGCCCTAACATAATTTTTGAGTATTTGCACTTTAGTCCCTGAACTTTCACTTTTTTCCATTCTGGTCATTTTTCAATTGTTTCTCCTTATTTCCGCTACATTCATCACTTGTCCTGCAAAATATGCATCACATAGAATTAAGCTATATTCCAACATATTAATCAACAATTGCTCATGTTTTGACAGTAAAATAAGTATGTAAAACGTACTTATCATTCCACTACCACAAGGAAGGAATGCCATAGGGAATAAATGGGTTTACAAGATCAAATGAGATGTCAATGATCAAGTGGAGTGGTATCGTGCGAGACTGGTCGTGAAATGATATGCGCAGGAAGAAGGCATCGACTTTAATGAAATATTTTCTCCTGTGGTTCAACTTACAACAGTTCGAGTAGTCCGGCAATGTGTACTACATTTGACTTACACCTGGAGGGGTTAGATGTGAAAACTGCATTTCATCATGGAGAACTTGAAGAAGAGATTTATATGTTCCAACCAGAAGGTTTTGAAGAAAAAGGAAAAGAAAATTTGGTTTGCAAGTTGAACAAATCTCTATATGGTCTCAAACAGGTGCTGAGATGTTGGTATAAGAGATTTAATTCCTTCATCATAAGCATTGGATACATTAGACTCAATTCAGATACATCAGTTCAGATGCATGTGCACACTACATGAGATTTGGAGATAGTGATTTCATTATTTTGCTGTTGTATGTTGAAGACATGTTGGTAACATGCCCCAAAAAAGATCGTATTAAAGACCTGAAGGCACATTTGGTTAGGGAGTTTGAAATGAAGGAGTTGGGACCAGCAAACAAGATTATAGAGACGTAAATTTACCAAGATAGAAATAATATGAAGATTTGGCTTAGTCAAAAGAACTACTTGAACAAAATCTTGCGTCACTTCAATATGCAAGATTATAAGCCGATTTCTACCCCACTTCTTATTAATTTCAAGTTATCCTCAAGTATGAGTCCTAACAATGAAGCAGAGAAGATGGAGTCTCAAGTACCGTACGCATCAACAGTGGATAGTTTAATGTTTGCTATGATATGTACAAGACTAGACATTGCACAAGCAGTGTGAGTGGTTAGTCGATAATGACTAATCCTGGTAAAGAGCATTTGAATGTTGCAAAGAGGATCTCGAGATATGTCAAGGGTACCTCAAATGCTACATTATGTTATGGAGGATCAGATTTTATTGTCAGGGGCTATGTTGATTCAGATTATGCGGGTGATCTTGACAAAAGCAAGTCCACCATTGGATATGTGTTTACTATTGCTAGAGAACCTATAAGTTGGGTTTCTTAACTGGAGTCTATCGTGGCTACTTCTACGACAGAGGTAGAATGAGTGGTAGCAACACAAGTTAGCAAAAAGACAATCTGGTTGCAAATATTAGTGAAGGAGCTCGTACACAAACAATAGAAGATTGCTCTATTTTGTGATAGTCAGAGTACTTTGCACTTGGCAAAGAATCCAACATTTCATTGGAAGACAAAGCATATTCGAGTTCAATATCACTTTGCTCGAGAAAAGGTGGAGGAAGGAAGTATGGATATACAAAAAATCCATACAGAAGACAACATAGCAGATATGTTAACAAAACAAATCAGTACTAAAAAGTTCATATTGTGTCGATCCTCCATCGGCCTAGCGAAAACGTAAGTAGCAATAAAATGGCAAGTGTAGAAAGGATTGAAAGGGTTACAACAAAAATGACTTTAAGTTGGAGAAATATTGGGTAAAGTCATTTTCTTCATCACCAAGAAACTCATTTACTGCAAAGAGGTTGGCAAATTGAATTTCTCTTCTTTAGCCAATGTTAGCCGAAATTTGCAGAGGAAAGAGGCAATTATTTAAGCCACTTTCTTTGAAAAAACAGTGGCCAAACTGCCAAAGAACTGCCACATTTGCTATGCATGCATGAATTTGCATTAAATGATAGTGGTGTACAAATTGGATAGTCTCACCCTCAGCCGAAATTTTTTACAGAAAAAATCAGCAGCTTTGTGATGAATTTAATGAATAAAGGCGGTGATATTTCCTTATAAATAGAAGGTTGGGATGAAGAAACCAAAAAAAAAAAAAAAAAAAGGCCCTGTAGAGAGAAAATATTGTGAGTAGAGGGATAAAATTATAGAGAGAAAAATTATTGTTTTCTCGTAGTATTTCCTACTTGTTTTCTTCTATTACAAGAGAGATTAATTATTGTTATCTCCTTGTATTTAGAGAGTAATGTTGTAATTCTCCTACTATCTTATACTTGCCCGTGGACGTAGCCTAAATTGGGTGAACCACATAAATACTTGTGTCCATTTTTTAGCTGCATTTTCTCAATTCCACTATCGTTGCAAGTCAAACTTGACCCACGTTTTCCTAACATCTCCGTACTCCGAAGCAACTTCGAAGATTTAAGAAAATTCCACCGTTATTTGAACTAGAACTTGAAAAAACAAAATGTTGGGCATTGTGATCCTGTTGAATATTTATTGTGCAGTGATTAGCAATAATGTCAGAGAAGTCGTTAGTTACAAACAACAATTTATGTTGACGTGGATAAATTAACAGATTTTGTTTGTTACGTTATCTTTTCATCTGAAATATGGATGGTAACTTTTTTATTTTTGGTGAGCAAGTGGTAACCAATGATAAATATCAATGGCAACTCATTTAATTAACTCTTAAGAATAGAGGGTGAATTTGCCACACTCACTCTATATTTTAAAAAGTTAAAATATAGTGTCTATTGAAATTTATTTTTAAACATTAACTCTTTAAAATAATAAATATTTTGTATTTAGAAAATCTCTTGAAAATATTTTAGCTAGCCAAATTTACTAAAGTGATCACTAATTCATCGTTTGATGTATTTGAACAATATGTTTCTCGAGGCCTGTTAGAATTACAAACTGTACAAATATTCAGCCTCTATATTTCACAAAAAAAACACACAATATAGAGATTTATAAATATTACTTTATCTAATCAACTTACAAAACATGGCTAAAAAATGATTATAATATAAATATTTAGGATATTACATTCGTTTTTGTTTATATTCGGTTCAAGACGAAAATATGGATATTAATGTTGACATCAACCTCTTAGGACTAGTGTTGTTTCTCAAAAATTAGAGAATCTGGGTTTGTCATAAATAAAACAAAACAAATGATTAGTGAAATAGAAAGTAAAGTTGTATCTTAGGAAAAATGTCATTCAAAAAAGGAGTAATTTTGATGTGATCCAAGGAAGACAACAAATTATTGAAGGTTCGATGTATATTGAGAAGAGGCTAAGGACAAATTCGAGATCAAATAGATTCAATGAGGCCATAAAATCACTCGTTCAAGTTATGGAGTCCAAGATGGTGAAGTTAACTAGTCAAAGATCAAGTTCTATGTTGGGCATGGGAGCGAGAACAAATTGGAATGCTTGGGAATCAAGAACTCAAAAGTTGGAGGCAAGATGGATTGCTATGCAACCGCATGGTTCAAAACTGGGTGCGGCCGCATGCCTATACCGAATCAAAATTGAAGGCTGTCAATTGGCCTATGTGACTGCATGCAGGAAGCCTATGCGGCCACATAATGCAATTTTGGACGCGAATTTTTCAAATTTTGCGTAATCTTCTATTTTACTTAAAATTCTATTTTGTAATATATTTTGTTATTTTTAGAGTTTAATTCTGTTTTTTAGTAGGTTTTATGGGTTCCCCTATAAATATGGCTCATTCAATTCATTGTAAAACACACAATTTGAGAGATATTATTATAAGGCATATTGCTTTCTTCTCGTTTTTCATTGAATTAATTTTAAACTTATCAAAATTATTTATTGTGGCGTTCAAAAAAATCGAGTGAGATTTTTGAGTCTTGTAATCACGAGGTCAACATATTGTCTGCGATTGAGATGGATCCCTGATTCAATATTTTTGAATCAATTTTAAACATTGATTTCTTGATTTTCTTGGGTTGAATCAATCTTGTGTGGGTTTCGTAGCTACCATTTCTTCGTGAGTTTACATCAGTTGGTATCACAGTAAGGCTCTAAAAATTAAGGTTATATCCTACTTATTTTTTCCTTTTATTTGAGTCTTTTGTTCTTCATTCTTCGTATTCTTCACGTTCTTCATTTTTTTGACTCCCCAATCCCAATGTTTTTTAAAAACTTGTTTGTATGCTAATTTAGCATCCAAATCGATTTTTGCTGGTATTTAGTTGAATTTTCGAGTAAAAAAAATGAAAAATTCGGGAAAAAAAACGAGTTTCCAGCGGCATACAATTTTTTTTTTTTTTTTTGAGTAAAAAAAATCTCAATTCTAAAGTGTCCAATTCAAATTCAAGAAAACACATTTTTAAATATTTCTTTAGTATCCATTCAAAGCGTCAATGCCTACTTTTTGAGACATTCTAAAGTCTGTTTTTCTTACTCAAATCTTTGTTTGAAACTCTACAAGAATTAATTTTGATTGAGATCAAATTAATTCTTTGAAACACTTGCCAGAAAGTATTTGGTGGAAAAAGGTAAGAGTGGTGAGACTAATAGAAGGAAAAACCCAATTTGAGTGATATACGAGCTCATACCCGTGAGGCAAAGATTAAATAAGAATTAGAATTAGAATTTCGGATAGAGACAATTCTACTTCAAGTAAGAATAATAGTTAAAGCAACATGTCGGATGAGGTGATACGACGGTTCGAAAGGTTGTTTGTGGATATAAGAGACAAATTGGATCAGCAAGACAACAAGACACATTGCTTGCTAACTTATATATGGAACAACCTAAAGATATTCCTAACGTAAAGAGGCAAGAAAGGCGGGATCGTCGAGCTGATTTTGCTAGTGAATGAGAAGCGGATAGTGACATTAATGAGGATGCATTGGTGGATGTCGAGTTAGAAGAATGAAAGACAGAGGAGTTAGGCAAGAAATGAGGGGTAGAGATCTTGTTGGAGATGGTGTTGATAAAGTATGGGCAATATTAAAATGACAATTCTTTCATTCAAAGGCAGGAGAATCCGAAGGCATACTTGGAGTGAGAAAAGAAAGTAGAATTGATATTTGATTGCCACAACTATTCAAAGGAAAAGAAGGTAAAGATTGCAGTGCTTGAATTTACTGATTATGCTATCATTTGGTGGGATCAAGTAGTAACATCCAGGAAGAGGAACCGTGAGATGCCTATTAATACATGAGAAGAATTGAAAGCTACTATGAGAAAAATGTTTGTGCCAAATCATTATTATAGGGAGTTTCATAAAAAATTGCAAAGCCTCTATCAATATTTTAGAAGTGTGGATGATTATCACAAGGAGATGGAGATTGCTATAATTATAGCAAATGTCGAGGACGATAGGGAGGCCAGCATGGCCTAGTTTTTGAATGGTTTGAATAGGGATATAGCTAATGTGGTAGAGTTGAAACATTATGTGGAGTTGGAAGACATGTTACATGTAGCTATGAAGGTTGAAAATCAATTGAAGAGGAGGGGGACAACTAGATATACATTTGGTTCTTCAAGTTCTAACACTTCTTGGAAATCGAAGTGGAATGATAATAGAGATGATAGGGCCATTTTGAGTAGTAATACCGAACCACCAAGGGAAAAGGAGGAAGTTTTTAGCAAAATTACACCCAAAACGGATTCCCAGCATTCTAAGACACGGGATATCAAATGCTTTGTGAAGTGTGATGGTGATGATATGCCCATTTTAGAGGATGCTAATGAAGGAGATGGAATAGAGTACCTGCTAGGAGGTGAGTTACTTGTGGTGATGCTTGCTTTCAATACACATATTAAGTGGAGTGTGATAGAAGTTTTTGAAATGTGTAATTGAAAAGATGTGGGATCCATGAAAGATGTGGTTGATATTGATTGCTTGACTTTAACTTAAATTAAAATCAGATTAAAATTTGACCCAAACAGGCCCTAAATGTCACGATATTTTTGCCAGCTAGACCTGTCTGTATGATCAAATGTAAGGGTTCGTTTGATTGCAAGGGTGAAAAATGGATGGAAAGAAAATGATTTTCAGGGAAAATAATTGCCTAGAAAATGTTTTGCAGGGAAAATGATTTCAAGTGTGTTTAATTGATATAATTTTCTACCCGAAAATTTTTTAAATTTTCTATTTGTTTCGCTTGTTTTACATGGAAAGTATCTATTAAAGTGATAATTTTTTTCCACAATTGGTTATAAAATTTGTTCACATTGCCAAAAAGTTAAAAAAAAAAAGGGGGAAAAAATTATTTCCTAAAAAATCATTTTTTTAATCAAAGTTTAGAGCCTGTTTGGTGGGAATTTTTGGGGGAAAAATTGATTTTGAATAGTGATATGATGGGAAATGTATGGTTGAAAAAGAAGAAAAAAGTATTGATGTGATGGAAAATATTATTTTATTGAAGAATGTGTGGTTGAAAATGAGAATTGATTTGAGAATTGATTTGAGAATCAGAAACAAACAGGGCCTTAGTATTCATTTGGTTTTGTTTTACATGGAAATTGTCAATTAAAGTGATTTTTTTTTTTTTTTATAATTGATTATGAAATTTGTTTCCATTGTAAAAAAATAAAAAACAGGAACATGGAATTCATTTTCCCACCAAAAAGGTGGGAAAATCAATTTTACCAAATCATGTAAAATAAAGTCAAACAAACACAAAATGTAAAAATTTTTCGGGTGGAAAATTATACCAATCAAACACACTTAATTTCCAATTCTCTGAAAAACAATTTCTAGACAATTACTTTCCCTGTAATTCATTTTCTTTTCACTCATGCAATCAAACGGACCCTAATAGATCTCTATTTTGGAGGATTGGTGACTACACGACAAGGGTTGGGAAGTAGGTTGGCGCCAAGAGACTTAGAGCTGCATAATAACTTAAAGTTTTGGGACTTGAGACACGAAAATGAAAAGGTTTTGGACCCAGAATTTAGAATTTCACGATTTTTTCTTAAAATCGAACCGGCCCGGGCTCAATAAGGCACGAGCCTAAAGCTCCAACAAAGCCTTGATTTTTCATCCAAGCTTCGGCTCAACTCGGCTCGGCTCGGTTCAACTGAGATAGGCCAAAAAAGCTTGAGCTATTTTTTGCACGAGCTGTGCACGAACCGCAAGTCTTGGCTCGTGAGCCAACTTGGCTCGACCGGGCTCATTCACTAACCATAGACTCATTCATTTTATGCTTCCAAGCGATGTGACAATGGACGAGAACTTCCCTTTTTCTTGTAATTATTTTCTTTCAACCATATGTATATTTGATTTTGGCCTTTGATTAAAGATTACTAAAAACAATTAAATCCTATAACTACGCAGACTTGGGAAGAAATTGAAAATTATAAGAGATTAGTACTTCGACTTAGGGATAACAACGAGGCAAATCAGAGGCGGGTCGGTTATTTCGATCCCTCGTCACGTCGAAACGACCCCTATCTCACCCGCCTCGTTTATTTGATTAGGCGGGTAATCCTCTCCCCATTCGGGGGAGGAACCCGTCGGTAACAGGTTTAATGGCTTTTTTTGTCATTACTACTTCGACCCAACCTATTTTTCCACTTTAATTCATATAATCACGTATTGAAAATATTTGAATGTATTGACGATCCATGTCCCTAAATTATCCTATAATCTCTCGAGTAGTCACACTTATATCTATATGAGAATTGCTAATAAAAAATAAAACATTTAGCACAACTAATCATCATATAGAGATCGCATAAGTCACAACTTTGTTATTTGTATCCATGTAAAAAAGAGCTAAATACGTATTTTACTTCTCTGTATCAATACATTTCTCGGTGAATCCTGAAATTGGCTACATAATAGGAAAGTAAATATAAAACGATAACAAATAATCAATTTCAAAAATGTCAAATTTACACCACCGTATCATTATGCCAATGCTCGACACCATCGGTGCTCACCTCCATCACCATATCTGCACCATCAATTTAATCGTCTCCTGAACAAATGTCAAATTTACACCGTACCGTATCATTATGCCAAGAGGAACCAATTATCCCTAGAATTGGTAGTGTGCACAAACTAAAAAAGTAATAAATCGATTCTACACAAGATAATATGGGCCTGTTTGGTACAGATTTTCATTTTCTACAGTAAATCAATTCTAATTTTCAACCACACATTCTTCAATAAAATAATATTTTTCATCACATCAATACTTTTTTCTTCTTTTTCAACCATACATTTTCCATCATATCACTATTCAAAAATCAATTCTTCCTCAAAAAATCTCTACCAAACACACTCTATATTCGATTAAGTTTATATGAATATGAATTAAGTCAAATTTAATGAAAAATCTTAAAATTACGTATCAAATGCTCAGTGGAAGGAGAAGTTAATTGATTGGGCCCACCGATAATCACGTCCCAAAAACACTAATTCTTTCTAAATTCAAATATCCCCAATTAAGATTTTAATTTTTAATCGATTTCAAAATCGTTCAAGATTTTACCATTTTTAACGAGATTCTTATGGATTACACGAATCTTTTTATTCATTAAAATTTCAGTTGACTATATCCTTTGAAATTTCACCACTTTTAATGAGATTTTCATGAATTCTATGAATATCTTATTAAGGGGCTATCTGGTAGAGCTATTCAGCAAATTTTAAGCAAAAATTGACCCTTTTTTTCCACATATCATGTGAGAGCCAAAGTCAACAATGGCTGCAATTTTTCATTTCTAACGGTTGGAAAATCAATTTTTTTGGCCTTAAACTGCTTTCTCAAACACACGCTAAATTCACAAAATTCAATGGAATTCGAATGGATTACAATGGAAGTACATTATGTATTTTCCACAAATAATTATTAATTGGACTTTGACTCACGCATTCCACACACAACAGTTCCGCATGGATTAATCAAAATTTTAACACTCTTCTAAGTCCATGTTTGGTCTGGATTAAAATCTGATTTTAATTCAAATCAAAGTCAAACAATCAATATTAATCACATCTTTCATGGGTCCCACAACTTTTCAACCACACAATTCAAAAATTTCTATCACAATCTACTAAAAATCTAATTTTAATTCCCACCAAACACCATTTAAAAGCAATTTCATTTATTCACCTTTCCCCTCCCCAATATGCTCTCGTCATCTATTTCAAGGCTATGCAAGAGAGAATAGAATTACCAAGAATAAAACAAGTTTGAAGAAGTATAAGATGGCTGGCCAAAAACTTCTATCTGCAATAGTTTTACTTGCACTACTGATTTTAGGGTTTTCCAGTAGCAACACTGCAAATGCAAGAGCTGTGGTGAAGGACAAGAGAGTATATCCGGAGCTACCTAAGGGGCCCGTTCCTCCATATGGGCCGTCCCATGGAAGTGCTCCCGATACACCACCGCCACCACCACCTCCACCGCACTTTCATCCTTCTCTCCCGGCTCACCGTGTCCATTATTAATCATCTATATGCCTTCCTCAATTGTTAGAAATAAAACTAGTATATTATGAAGCCTTTTACTTGTGATGATTGACATATATGATGATTGATGCTCTATTAGTGTCAAAAGACATGGAAGAGGAACATGATCTCTATCGAATGATAATATGTTGTTGAGCTATATCTAAAAGTTTAAACTGATGTGACAAGCTTATTTATTATAAAAATTCACAACATGCACGTTATTTATATATAGGTGAAGACGAGATTTTAAATCAAAGATTTCTTCATCCAACGTAGCTAGCCTCAAAATTAATTTCATAGAGAAATTAAGCAATAGTTTCAAGAAAGCGATAATTCATAAATAATACACCTAATTTGCACCATCTAAATTTAAGATGCCATTTGCATAAAGTCCTTGTATTGAAACTATGAAGCTATGTAGTCATTCTTTAATTGTAAGGTGCCGGAATCGAGTGGTGCCGGCGAACACGACTTGGAATTCCTCAACTTCGAAATGCTTGCAAGGACAACCAAGGAAGTTACATTTCCGATCACTGTCACCTTCTTCCCCACAAAATCTATGTTGAAAGTAAAAAATGGCTTAAATTATTGCAGTTTTTGGTTTTTCTACCAGAAGATTTAAATGAGATGAGAGTACTATCGTAATAATTTAAGGAAAAAAAAAGACAGAGAAATACTGTCCAAGAATTAACATGCTTACCTTCCATTTTAGAGAGATGCTTTCTCAATTTCTTTTCGCATCCTCTACAATCTAGTGACTCTCTAAGGACAATCACTTGCAACAAGATTCAAGCCAAATCATAGAAACATTTATATTGATGAATTAGCAGAAATTGAATTTGTGGGAAAAAAAAAACTGTCTTTTTGTAGGCTTTTAAGTTAGGCCAAACATGCTCGTAAGATGGAAGGATAACTTGTTCTGGAGATGCCGGTTTTGCATCGGACAACTCGTCTGTTTTCATTGCTTCAGACAGCTTGGATTGTTCTCTAGGAACCAATTTCAGACCCGGATCAGAATCCAATAACCCGCCCAAGAAAGCTTTATCACTCAACAAGTACCTAGCTAGTAGAACTCGCAGGGCTGATAAAATCTCCAGACCTGATGCAACTCCAGCTCTTTTTTATACTGATAGAATGTTTCTTATTATCATCATTTGTTTCAAAATTACTGTTTTTTTTTTCTGATCATTTGGCTTCAGGTACTTCTTTTCTTCTTCAGCATTCTCCTCTAAAGAGTTCTTCGTGCTCTTCTTGTGGTGTTTTTTGCGCGGCTTGGGACTAATAGGCGGCTGCTGGGAATTGCAAGGTGGGAGTGATTTTCAGATTATGCTCGAGTCTTTGATGATGGGATTGTACCGGTCTATGGCTTGGACGCTCCCTAGGTCAAGTTGAATGGTCAAGGAAGAAGATGAGGCTTCTTCTATACTTAAACACATGGATGTTGCAACTTGTGATGCACAGAATATATCGCCTCCTTTCATTTTTTACAATGTACTTCGTAAAAAAGAAAGAGAGATGAAGTTAGGATTGTTGGTTTGAGAATTGAGTCTTAGGAAAACCAACGATTTTCTAAATTATTTAGGAGTTCAGAAAAATCAACGATTTTTCTATTTAATGGCACTCCTAAATATTTAGGAGGTTAGGAAAACTAATGATTTTTTTCTATTTAATGATAACATATTTAATTCAATTATATTAGATATTTAATAAATATGGGCTAATTGAGTAGATACCAATATTGTTATAATTATGGGATTATGAGAATTCTAATTGAGCAATATATAAAGACATTTTTGGTTATGGTCTCCAACCTACCAAATTATACATAGTTTTCATTCTTCCCATCTGGAAGAGAGACGACGGTCTCATTGAGGAAATAAGACAATTTGGTTGAGAAAGATCACAAACAACACCCCTTCGTTCGTGTTCATCAGTACGTGATCGCTTCTCGAAATAATTCCGCAACAGTAAACAATCGTTCATAATGGATCTAGGTATATAACCCGAATCCGTGAATCCTAATATTCAGGCATGATGTAGATCCTAAACTTTTAGTTATTTTAATTTATGATATTTGCATTTAGATTTGGTTTCAACTTTAGTATGATTTATATTTCTAACAAGTGGTATCAGAGCGGTCATCGTTGTTAGATTATTAGGGTTTGTGCATATTCTATTCATGTGGTATTTGAATTATTTTTCTCGAATAAAATGTTTGGATTTTGTGAAATTCCTTAAAGTTTAAGAATAATTGAGGTCATTTTTTTCTTTATCAATTTAAGATTCAAGAATATCTAAATTGGATTTTGATTATAATATAATGATTGTTGGTTGTTCTTGATGCATTCGGCCATTGAATCAAGTTTTAATTTTGTGAAGAAAATTTTTTTTTTTTTAAAAAAAGGAGGAAATTACAATATATATATTTTTTTTTGATAAATTCAATTTGTTGAATTGTTGGACACTAAACGTGATCGAAAGTGATGGTCACGTTTGCTTGGATTTGAGTGACCTACTATCTTATTTTGTGGGCAAGCCCATTTGGACTTGAAAAATGTTTAAACTTTAAAATAAATTCAAACTTTGGTTTTGATTATTTCTTTTGGATGTCTACTATTTTTAATTAAATTGATTGAAGCAACGTGTTGTCAAAGTAACCCGTGTTGTGTAGATTAGTTTGATTGAAAATACATAAATTCTTTATGCGGAGTTATTTATGCAAATTATTCTCGGCCCAAAGGAAGACATAGTTTAGCCAAATAACAACGCACCTATGATGATAAATGTGTGATAATTATAAAGATTTTTCATGTGAACAACAGTTAGTTTAAAGAAAGGCTATTGTCTAACAGAAGTGATTGTCAGTATTTGATCATTACATTGAAAGTAACACTTACAGTTAATTTCTATATCCTTGTACTAGGTATATTGAGATGGATCTCCAATTTGGATTATATGTGCATGTCTTATTTTTCTTTATTTTGTTCTCTATCCAGTTTTTGTTTCTACTGCTACGAACGTTTCTGCCCAAGTCAATAACATCTCGATGCTGAGCGGGACGAACTTTAAGGTCGGGAAAGAAACCGTGGAGATTGTACTCGGTTGTATAGATTTGGATCAACACGTTCAGATCGACCCACTTCTACTTCAGAAAACCCCAATGAGGTTAACGTTGAGAGTGGAATCGCTCTAACTTAATGTGCTTGATGATCATGAAATGTTCCATTCCGGAAGCGTTTCGAGGCTCTATTATTGAGAGCGAAAGCGCCAAGAAGTTTCTTGAGGAAATTGAGCAATATTTTGCTAAGAATGAAAAATTGGAGGCGAGTAACCTTTTGGCTAAACTAGTCGCGATGAAGTATAAGAGCAAAGGGAACATAAGAGAATATATCATGGAGATGTCTCATCTTGCATCGAAACTCAAGTCGCTTGAGTTGGAGCTCTCTGAGGACTTGCTCGTAAACTTGATTTTGATATCTCTTCCTACACACTTTGAGCAACTCAAAGTAAGTTATAACACTCAGAAGGACAAATGGTCCCTCAATGAACTTATATCTTACTGTGTACAAGAAGAAGAGAGGCAACACATGATAAGACTGAGAGTGCTCACTTAGCGTCAACCTCTCAGAACAAGAAAATGAAGAGAGCTAAGGATACTACAGAAGGACCTTCTAAGCAGAAGCAACAAAAGAAGCAGGATGAGAAATTTTCCTACTACTTCTGCAAGAAGGCAAGACACATAAAGGAGTATTCCAAGTACGCTGCCTGACGTGTAAAGAATGGTATTCTTCTAACTTTAGTTTGTTCTGAAGTTAATTTAGCCTCTGTACTTAAGGATACTTAGTGGGTAGATTCTGGTGCTACTACTCACATAAGTATGTCTATGCCAGGTTGCATGTGGAGCCGACCACCAAGTGATATTGAAAGATTCATCTTTGTGGGCGACAGTTTAAAGTTGCAGTGGAGGCTATAGGGACTTTCAGATTACAATTAAAAACTGGGTTTTATTTAGATTTGTTTGCAACTTTCGTTGCACCATCCTTTAGACGGAATTTAATTTCTATTTCTAGTTTGGACAAATCAGAATTTTCTTGTTCATTTGGAAATAATAAATTTAGTCTCTATCAAAATTCAAATTTTGTTGGTTCCGATTATTTGATTAATAATATGCATATGCTTGATGTTGTTAATTCCTGTATTGAAATACTGCAAACTAGTTGACGTGGTACAAAGTGAAAATTAAGTGAGAATTCCATCACCTTATAGCACAAGCGCTTAGGTCATATCTCTAAGCAGAGAATTCAGAGACTTGTGTTAAATGGAATTCTTGAGCCCCTAGATTTAACGAACTTCCAAGTTTGTGTTGAGTGCATCAAGGGAAAATGAACAAATATTAGAAAATTAGGTGCCGAGAGCTACAAACATCTTAGAACTAATACATACTGATATCTGCGGTCCATTCTCTACGACTTATTGGAATGGACAAAAGTACTTCATTACATTCATAGACGATTACTCTACATTCGGTTACCTATATTTGATACACGAGAAGTCACAATTCTTTGACGTTTTCAAGTCTTTTAAAGCTGAAGTTGGCAAGAAAATAAAGGTTGTCAAATTTGATCGTGGTGGTGAATACTACAGAAAGTATGTTGGATCGAGAGAACAACGTCCAGGACCCTCCATTATTTTTCTCAATGAGTGTGTAATGATTTCGCAATACACCATGTCGGGCAAACCCAACATGAATGGTGTTGCAGAACGACGAAACCGAACTCTTAAGGATATGGTAAGAAGTATGATTAGCCATTCCTCCTTGCCAGAGTCACTTTATGGAGAAGCTTTGAAGATTGCAGTATACATCCTTAACAGGGTACCGAGCAAAGCAGTTGCCAAAAACTCCTATGAGCTTTGGACATGCAAGAAGCCTAGCATTAAGCACTTGTACATTTGGGGTTGTCCAACAAAGGCACGACCTTATAGGCCAGATGAAAGAAAACTGGACTCGATGACAATTAGCTGCTATTTCGTTGGTTATGCTGAACGCTCTCGGGGATATAAGTTTTACAATCCCACATCAAGATCTTTCTTTAAAACGGGAAATGCAAGATTCTTTGAGGATATTGAGTTTGGAGGGAAGAAAACATAAGGAATGTTGTCTTGGAAGAAGAATCTGTTATTAATGGTGATCAGGTCTCTATACCTATTGTTGTTTAAAACAGAGTTTCGGAACTAGATGACAATGTTCAAGCTCCTATTCCTGACATTTTTCAAGACCAAGACAACAATGAGATTCTTCCTCAAGCACCACCTATAGAACAAACTTAACAACCTCAAGAAATGTGCACTAGGAAGAGAAGAAATTCAATTCCAGATGATTATATCGTCTTTCTCCAAGAACATGAGGATGACGTTGGTTTAATAGAGGATAACCCGATCAACTTCCATTAAGCCATGCGCATTTCTAACTCTCAGAAGTAGATTGATGCCATGAAGGATGAGATGAAATCTATGAAAGACAATGACGTTTGGGATCTCGTCGAGTTGCCTAAAGGTGTAAATCCCATTGATTGTAAATGGATATTTAAAATCAAAAGGGATTCAAAGGGCAATATCGAGAGATATAAGGCTCGTCTCGTCACTAAGGCTTTACTCAAAAGGAAGGCGTAGACTACAAAGAGACTTTCTCTCCGGTATCTTCAAGAGACTCTTTTAGATCAATAATGGCACTGGTGGCTCATTTTGATTTGGAGATATATCAGATGGATGTCAAGATTACGTTTCTCAATGGAGACATTGACAAGACGATTTGCATGGTACAGCTAAAAAACTGTATCGGGAGATCCAAAGACTATAGCCTACAAGTTCAAAAAATCCATCTATGATCTCAAACAGGCTTCCCATCAATGGTATCACAAGTTCCATCAAGTCATCTCCTCATACGATTTTGAGGCGAATGTTGTTGATGGCTTTGTAAAAATATATCTTCTTGTTACTATATAATGATGATATTCTGCTTGCTAGTAGCGCTATAGGCTTACTACACGAAATCAAGAAATTTCTGACGAAGAAATTCGAGATGAAAGATCTTGGGACGCTTCTTTTGTATTAGGTATTCAGATCCTAAGAGATCGTTTTAGAGGTATTCTTGAGTTGTCACAAAAGAACTATATCGATAAGGTTTTGAGTAGATTTGGCATGAAAGATTGTAAACTAGGAGACACGCCCATCGCTAAAGGAGACAAGTTTAGTCTCAAATAGTACCCCAATAATGATCTTGAAAGAAAAGAGATGCAGAAGATTCCATATGCGTCAGTAGTAGGGAGTCTAATGTACGCTCTAGTTTGTACTCTTCCCGACATAACATTTATAGTGGGAGTTTTGGACATATATTAAAGTGATCCAGGCATGCAGCATTGGAAGGCAGCCAAACGCGTGATGCGTTATTTGAAGAGAACAAAAGACTACATGCTTATTTATCGGAGATCAGAGAGTTTAGAGGTCATCGGGTTCTCTGACTCCGATTTTGCAGGATGCCAAGATAGCAAACATTCCACATCGGGCTACATCTTAATGTTGGCTGGATGAGCTATCTCATGGAAATCTGCTAAACAGACTCTCATAACTTCTTCAACCATGACTGCGGAGTACATTGCTTATTATAAGGCATTCAACCATGGGATATGGCTGCGGAACTTTGTCACTGGGCTACGAGTGGTAAATGGTATTGACAAGCCATTAAAGATTTACTGTGTCGGCAGTGCTTTACTCCAACAAAAACATGAGCTCGATGAAGTCGAAGTTTATCGACATCAAGTTTCTAGGTGTTAAAGAGAGAGTTCAGGATAGACAAATTTCTATTGAACATATATGTACAAATTCCATGCTAGCGGACCCATTAACCAAGGGATTAACGCCTAAGGTCTTTCATGAACACACTACTCACATGGGCATTATTTTTTAGGATGCCTTAGTCTAGTGGGAGTCTTTTTTTATGTACTGTACGTTTGCTCTAGACATTGGATTGTTTGATTTTCTGCAGAATAAAATTGATGGCTTATGATTTTTTTTTTAGCTTGCTTGTATTTTTTATGTGCAATGTTCGCATTGCATTAAGGATTTTGGAATGATCTCACTAAAGAATAAAGAAGGACCAGTTGGAAATAGGTATGTCTGAGATCACATTTCATGTAATTTCCATGATACTCATCCATATTTGATCTATGTCATTAAGTGTATTAGTATGGTGATCATCGTGGTTTAATCACGACTGTATTGAAATAAAAGTCTCGATGGTTCCATTATTAATATATAAGATGGACCAGATTGTTTAAAGAGAAGTCTAAGGATAAATTGACTATATAGATGAGTTCTTGAAAAATTTGTAATATAATTGTTTTGGAAATAATATGTAGTCAAGTGGGAGATTACTAGGAAAACCAACGATTTTCTAAATTATTTAGGAGGTTAGAAAAATCAACGATTTTTCTATTTAATGGCACTCCTAAATATTTAAGAGGTTAGGAAAACCAATTGTTTTTTCTATTTAATGGCAACATATTTAATTCAATTATATTAGCTATTTAATAAATATGGGCTAATTGAGTAGATACCAATATTGTTATAATTAGGGGATTATGAGAACTCTAATTGAGCAATATATAAAGACCTTTTTGGTTATGGTCCCCAACATACCAAATTATACATAGTTTCCCTTCTCCCCATCTGGAAGAGAGACGACGGTCCCATTGAGGAAATAAGGCTATTTGGTTGAGGAAGATCATAAACTACACCCCCTTCATTCGTGTTCATCAGTATGTAATCGATTGTCGTAGTAATTCTGCAACAGTAAACAACCGTTCATAATGGATCCAGATATATAACACAAATCTGTGAATCCTAATATTCTGACATGATGTAGATCCTAGTCTTTTGGTTATTTTAATATAGGATGTTTGCATCTAGATTTGGTTTCGATTTTAGATGTAATTTATATTTCTAACATTGAGATATTAAGTTTGAGGTATTAGAATGAAGACATGGGGCACAAGAGGTCCACAGAAAGTGAAGAAAGGAGTGAGTGTACTTAGATAAGCAAATTGATCAAATGTACCAGCTCGAACTGACCCGACTACATCTAGATCGGTTCGAGCTCGTTACAAGTTCAAGTCGATCTGTCTAAAAATGGGACTTCTTGTGCCCACCATGTGTTTGCTCTGATGAAAATACTATGTAACATTCATTGATATTGTTGACCTCGAAAAATGGCTCGGACACGTGGCCAACAGGATATGTCTTCAAGTTAAATCCTCCTGCACACGTAGCACGCCGTCAGTCACTCGTGGCCTCTCCTTGGGGGGGGAAGGAGCGGCCGCAAGCACTCCGACGGTCAAGTCAGTTTTATATTCGACCAATAAGGGATTCGCCGGCGGTAGAGCACTCGTCGGGGAGGTGGTCGATATAGTGTCGATAAAATTGACAAAAATGAGGGAAAGGATGATACTTGGTTTTTTGCAGTATGTAGGAGAGCAAATGGGATTTTTTCAATCCTTTCTTTGACACAATGAGGGGATATTTATACTAAGGATGGAAAGAGGAGGGCCATTGGATGAGAGGACACGTGTTGCCAGATCCTCAAGGCTCGTCCCATCCTAGGTGTCACTCTGTCCCTCCATAGGTCGACTGGTATTGAATGTTTCAGCCACAGGCTACTGATTTGACCGTTTGAGAACCTGCCGCACGTCCCATCAGTCAGAGATTTGACTTTGGGAAGAGCTGTACAAAAGATCTTCGTAGAGGCGAGGTGTGGCAGGTAAAGCGTTGCAGCGTTGTAGAGGCGGAGTGCGGGCCTTTGCATCCACTGCGTACTTGTGGATGAGTCCGGTTCGTAAGCTGACGCGTTTTCAGTTCGTCCTTAGTGCAATCAGTTCGGTTTTTGGTTTAATCACCTCGTCCGGCACGTGGCTTGGGCCACGGGTGGGGACACGTGGCGGGTGAGGTGGCGGGTCTGACACAGGCCCGTAACAATAGTCCCGCAAGTCCGTGTATGAATATTTATATAATACAAGGATTTTCAATTCCGAGCTGGAAGGCACGGGGGTGAGTCGTTGGTGGTGGGAGTAGTAACACAGGATCCCGCTATGGCCGAGGCGAAAGGGGTTGGCAACTCTTGGGAGAGCCGTTGCAACACTACATTCTGATGTGGCCGAGGCGAGATGGGTTGGCAGCTCTTGGGAGAGCCGTTGCAACACTACATTCTGATGTGGCCGAGGCGAGATGGGTTGGCAGTTCTTGAGGGAACTGCTGCAACACTACATTCTGATGTGGCCGAGGCGAGATGGGTTGGCAGTTCTTGGGGGAACTGTTGCAACACTACATTCTGATGTGGCCGAGGCGAGATGGGTTGGCAGCTCTTGGTGGAGCTGTTGCAACACTACATTCTGATGTGGCCGAGGCGAGATGGGTTGGCAGTTCTTGGGGGAACTGTTGCAACACTACATTCTGATGTGGCCGAGGCGAGATGGGTTGGCAGCTCTTGGTGGAGCTGTTGCAACACTACGTTCTGATGTGGCCGAGGCGAGATGGGTTGGCAGCTCTTGGTGGAGCTGTTGCAACACTACATTCTGATGTGGCCGAGGCGAGATGGGTTGACCTTGAACTTTGTGCTAATGATTTGGAAACCTTCGTACTTTCCCAAGGCAATCATGGGGAGGCGTTCGCTTGCTTTCAAGGCACGCCTCCCTTGACATAAATGATAATAATGACGACGGCTCCCTTTACTCAAGGCGACGTCCTCACACCAAGCGTGTGGCCCACTGCCTCATCAGGGCCGTTAATTCAAATGACCATTGATTTGGACGGAGATCCTTGCATTTGAGCGCTGGATGGTTCAGATTGTGCTTAGGTTGATCGAACGGTTGGGGTGAGTTTGGAGTGCCTATAAAAGGCCCATCTTTCTCATTTTAAAACCTTCATTTCGCGAAAATTCTGAGGTTTAGAGAGCATTTTGCGATTTTTCTTTCTTTACTCTGCATTTTACGGCGGTCCCTGTCAAATCTCCGGCAGCACCAGAGCTATTCCGGCAATCGACTTCGTGAACTCCGGCGGCCGTTGAACTAGGTAACAGGGCTTGATTCGGCTTCCTTTCTTTTTCTCCTTTTTCTTCGAATTCTTCCAAAAATCGGTCATGGCAAATGAACAGTCAGTGAGTACCTCGGGGAGTGAGGGGAGGAGAGGTGAGGGGGATTCTGGGTTGATGGAACCGGTATTGGTTTCTCCGGACGAGCTGAGTAGGGCCATTAGGGCCGGGGAGAATATTTGGAGAAGACCAGCCTCCCCCGTGGATACTTCGGTGCAATGGGGGGCTTCCAATTATCCTTCCAGCGTCACCAAGGAGGTTCTAGAGAGGTGTAGGGTCGTTTTCAGGATCCCAGGTAACATAGATTTAATAATACCCGAGCCTCATGAGAGAGCTTGCTATCCAAGGCCGGGGTGTGTGGCGGTAAGTGAAAACCTCTTGAGGGCGGGGTTAAGACTTCCTTTCCATCCCTTCTTTAGGTTAGTACTCCGATCCTACGGGTTGGCTCCGACCCAACTGAACCCAAACGCGTGGTCCCACATGGTGGGAACGTGGATGCTGTGGCGCCGGGCTAGCATCGGGGTGGACATGCCATTCAGCGTGTTCCACTCTCTTTTCTTGCTGAAGTGCATGGCAGGGGGGGAGGAAAGCAAGGGGTGGTACTACTTGGCACCCTGGGGATCGCACGCCCCGTTTGTGACTGGGCTGCCCACCTCCGTTAAGGGCTGGAGGAACTCTTGGTTCTGGGTCGCCGGGAGGTGGGACACCATGGAGGGCGATCCCATGGCGCCTCTTACCATCCCCACCACATATTCCACTTACAGTAAGTTTCTTTCCCGAGTTGATTCTACTTCGCATTCGCTCATGTTTTTAATATTCGTCGTTTGCAGGCTCTCTGCCGAGGTGTGAGATTTCTGAGGAGGAGTGGGATATCATAAGCCACCTCTACCAGCTACCTCCGAAGGAGAGGAGTTACAAAGAAATTATCGACAAGAACACGCACTTCACTACCCACGGGCTGATGTCGACTCGAGGTAAATGCCTAAGCTCGATTCTTTGTTTGCTCTATTTTTGTGACTAAGTGCTCATTCGTTAATTCTGTAGGAGACTTTGCGAAGAAGAAGGTGCCGAGGCCTGACTTTGCGACAATCCGCCGGAGTGTGGCGGAGGCGAAGATGCTGAAGACGAGCTCGGCTGTATATAAGAAGCAGTCGGAGCGTCTGCTCGCGCTCAGTAAGGCTCCCCAGCCTTCTGCGGAGGACGAGGCGGAGGAAGGAGCCTCCCTCGTCAGAAAAAGGAAAGTCGGCCCGGTGAAGGCCCCTGCCCCAGCCCCTTCCAAGGAGACCCCCCCCGCCGCTCAGCCTGGGGTAACCGTGGCGGCCCCATCGACCATCCCTCAGGCCGTAGTGCCTATCACCGCCTACTTCTCCGAAGGCCCGGCCAAGAAGAAAATGAAGAAGCCTGTATCCGCCTCGGCCTGGGGTAAGGCCATCGACTTCTTGGGGAGCCGAGATGAAGACCTCTCTGAGGCAGTGCTAGAAATGCTGCCCCCCGAAACTGCCTCTGCCGCACGGATCCATGGGAAATACTGGACCGAGGACTGGCAAAGACACGCCGCCTCGTGTGATATTGAGGATCTGCTGGCAGCGAATAACGCTTGCGTTGCCAGGGCGCTAAGTGTGGGCGCCGCTGCCGAGGATCTGGTCCGAGGCCTCCGCAAAAGGAACGAGGAGCTTGAGGAGAAGCTGAAGGCTTCGGAGTCCTGGGAGGCCGAGGTGGCCAAGGCAAAGAAGGAGGCAGAGGAGGCCGAGGAAAGATGGATAGCTGCTGCTACCAAGCTGGATTCGGCAGAGATCCAGGTGAATAATCTGAGGAACGAGCTCCACGAGTCCGTCTCCCAAGTAGCGGCCTTGACCAAAAGAGTCGACCAGGCCAATGATCACCAGAGGATCGCTTCGGATGCTCTGGCTGAGGCCAACAAGCAGAAGGCTGAGCTGAGGACCCTGTGCGAGGCCCAAGCAGGCGAGATTGACTCGTTGAGGGCCGAGGTGAAGGCAGTTAAGGAGGCGGCAGTTGAAGACTATAAGGCGAATTTTGACAAGACGCCTGAGTATGACGACTTCGCCAACTTCTGGGCTTCCTGGGCTGCTCAGGAGGTGATGTCTCGCCTGCGCGAGAGTCACCCAGGGTTGGACCTTGGCCCCATCGAGGAGGAGTTCGGTGGGCCCTGCGGGGGCAGCTCGCGCAGAGGAGCCAACTGAGGAGGGGGAGGAAGCCCCCCTGGAAGAGGTGGGAGAGGGGGCAATTGTAAATATAGATTGAATGTGTAATGGCTTCGGCCCATTTTTGATAATGAATTTTATTTCGTCAAGTGTTGTTGCCTCTTTTCTTCTTGTTTGTTTCATTGTTTCGTAGAACAGCTTCGAACAAATAACACATCGGACATAATCACTTAATAACATGGAAGAAGCCAATGAATGAGATAACACATCGGACTTACTCAACCACTTAATAAAATGGAAGAAGCCAATGAATGAGATAACACATCGGACTTACTCAACCACTTAATAAAATGGAAGAAGCCAATGAATAAGAGATAACACATCGGACTTACTCAACCACTTAATAAAATGGAAGAAGCCAATGAATGAGATAACACATCGGACTTACTCAACCACTTAATAAAATGGAAGAAGCCAATGAATAAGAGATAACACATCGGACTTACTCAACCACTTAATAAAATGGAAGAAGCCAATGAATGAGATAACACATCGGACTTACTCAACCACTTAATAAAATGGAAGAAGCCAATGAATGAGATAACACATCGGACTTACTCAACCACTTAATAAAATGGAAGAAGCCAATGAATGAGATAACACATCGGACTTACTCAACCACTTAATAAAATGGAAGAAGCCAATGAATAAGAGATAACACATCGGACTTACTCAACCACTTAATAAAATGGAAGAAGCCAATGAATGAGATAACACATCGGACTTACTCAACGTGCGCATGTTGCTTCGTCCAGAATGGCACCCGCACCACCTCTGGCTGAAGCAAATTATCTTGGGGGTGTACCCCTGAGATGGGCTTGCACCTCGCCAAGTTTGATGTGTGCGCGCTGCTTCGTCCGGGATGGCGCCCGCACCACCTCCGGCTTAGGCAGAATATCCTGGGGGTGTACCCTTTAGACGGGCTCGCACCTCGCCCAGTTTGTATGATGTGTGTGGACGCAGGAACAAAGTGAACAAAACATTCATTTATTTGATTGCAACATTTTCAACAGTACACGTTCCCTACTGATAATATTTCCTTAGGTGTTCAATATTCCAGGGATGGGGCACCATTTTCCCGTTCAGTTCTTCGATCTTATAGGTTCCAGGCCTGATTTCTGCCATTACGCGATAAGGCCCTTCCCAGTTTGGCCCCAAAGTTCCTGTGCCAGGATCTCTGGTCGGAGGGAAAACTTTACGAAGCACCAAGTCCCCAATGCGAAACGTTCTCTTCTTCACCTTGGCGTTGTAGTAGCGCATCATTTTTCGCTGGTAGGAGGCGAGTCTATCCTGTGATCCGTCCCTCTTCTCCTCGAGAAAGTCTAGCTCAAGCTTTCTCAGCTCATCATTAGTCACTTCATCGAAGTGGATGCGTCGAGGGGATGGAACGCCGACTTCTACAGGGCTCATAGCCTCTGCCCCATAAGTCATGGAAAATGGAGTCTCCCCGGTGGCGGTTTTACAAGTGGTCCTGATGGCCCATAAGACCTGGGGAAGCTCGTCAACCCAGGCGCCCTTGGAGGCATCCAGCTTCCTTTTCAAGGCGAGCTTGATGGTTTTGTTGACTGCCTCGACCTGCCCATTTGCTTGGGGGTGATGGGGTGTGGAAAAATGCTTTCTGATCCCAAGCTCATCGCATAAGTCCCGGACCTTCCTGTTGTCGAATTGCTTGCCGTTGTCAGACACTAGGGAGTGAGGTATGCCGAACCGGGAGATGATGTTTTTCCAAAGGAACTTGGAGGTGTTGGCCTCGGTGATCTTGGCCAAAGGTTCTGCTTCCACCCACTTGGTGAAGTAGTCAATGGCGACTATGGCGAAGCGAGCGTTCGCTCTTCCTTTTGGCAATGGGCCAATGAAATCGACACCCCATTTGGCGAAAGGCCAGGGGCTTGATACCACTGTGAGCTCTTGAGATGGTTGCCTCTGCACATTGGAGAAGCGCTGGCACTTGTCGCATTTGCGCACGAACTCAGTGGCGTCCCTTTTCAGGGTTGGCCAGTAATATCCCTGCCTGAGTATTTTGTGGGCCAAAGCTATTCCACCGGAGTGATTTCCACAAACACCTTCATGTACCTCCCTGAGGATGTAGTTTGCTTCTTCCCCTCCTGTACATCTGAGAAGGGGGGAGGAAAAACCACGCTTGAACAGAATATCGTCCTGTAGGATGAAGTGCGCGGCCCTTCTTCGGAGCTTCCGAGCCTCGATTTCGTCTTCTGGCAAGCTTTGTTCTTTCAGGTAGGCCAGTATGGGTAGCATCCATGGTGGGGTGCTTTCCATCCACATTAGTTTCTCGCCCTCCTTAATAGATGGTTCGGCCAGGTGTTCGATGGGGATCGCCTTTAGAAGCTCCGAATCCTTGCTGCTGGCCAGCTTTGATAGGGCATCGGCGTGGCCATTCTCTTGGCTGGGCACTTGGATTAGCTCAAACTTTTCGAAGTTGGGCAGGGAATTCATGATCAGTTTCAGGTAGGCCGCCATATGTTTGTCCCTGGCCACGAAGTTGCCATTGACCTGATTCACCACTAACTGCGAATCACTGTTTATACCCAATCTTTTTACTTGCAGTTCCTTGGCGAGCCGGAGTCCGGCCAGGAGAGCCTCGTATTCGGCCATGTTGTTGGAGGCCTTAAACCCGAGCCTTACTGCGCAGTTAAGCCTGTGCCCCTCCGGACTTTCCAACACTATACCAGCCCCGGAGCCTGTTTCTCCGGAGGAACCGTCGACGAAGAGACTCCAAGTGGGAGGCTCTGCTGGTTCCATATCCACTTCGATTTCAGGGGTCTTGGTGAATTCCGCGACAAAATCGGCCAGAGCCTGACCCTTGATGGCTGTCCGGGGCGCGTAAATTATGTCGAACTCACTGAGCTCTACTGCCCACTTCAGTAACCTTCCCGAGGCGTCCGGCTTCTGCAAGACCTGCCTTAGTGGGAAATTTGTCAAAACATGAACGCTGTGGGCTTGGAAATACGGCCTCAATTTTCGAGAGGCGATGACCAACGAAAGGGCCAATTTCTCCATATCTGGGTATCTCACTTCGGCGGGGAGCAAGGCTTTGCTCACATAGTATATTGGCAGTTGGTGCGCCGCTTCTTCCCGTACAAGAACTGAGCTGATCGAGCTTTCAGCTACGGCTAAGTACAGCAATAGGGGTTCCCCTTCCCTTGGTTTGCTGAGGAGGGGTGCTTGCCCCAAGTAGTTTTTCAACTCTTGGAACGCTTCCTCGCACTCCGGAGTCCATTGAAACTTCCCGCCCCCTTTGAGGGTTTTGAAAAAGGGCAGGCACTTTTCAGTGGCCCTCGAGATGAAGCGATTGAGTGCGGCTAGTCTGCCAGTGAGCCGTTGCACTTCCTTGGGTTTCTGAGGCGACCTCATCTCGATTAAAGCTTTAATCTTTTCTGGGTTGGCTTCTATTCCCCGTTGATTCACGATGTAACCCAAGAATTTTCCGGAAGCCACGCCAAAGGCGCATTTTAAGGGGTTCAGCCTCATGTGATACCTCCTTAGGGTTCTGAAGGCTTCAGCCAGGTGTTCGATATGCTCCTTAGCCACGAGGCTTTTCACAAGCATGTCATCAACGTAGACCTCCATTGTTTTGCCGAGCTGACCGGCGAACATTTTGTTGACTAACCTCTGGTAGGTTGCCCCAGCGTTCTTCAGGCCAAAGGGCATCACCTTGTAACAGTAAAGCCCCCTATCGGTGATGAAGGAGGTGCTTTCTTCGTCGCCTGGGAACATTGGTATCTGATTGTAACCCGAATAGGCGTCCATAAAGCTCAACAATTCATGCCCAGCAGTTGAGTCTACAAGTTGGTCGATCCGTGGGAGTGGGAAGCTGTCCTTTGGGCAGGCCTGATTGAGGTTTGAGAAGTCAATGCAGACCCTCCATTTACCGTTGCGCTTCTTCACAAGCACAGGGTTCGAAATCCACTTCGGATAGTTGGCTTCACGAACGAAACCGTTACTGATGAGTCTCTCCACCTCCTCTTTCAGGGCCTCATACCTTTCGGCGTTCAACGCCCTCCTCTTTTGTCTATGCGGAGGACAGCTCGGATCGACCCGCAAGCGATGGCAACTGACCTTGGGATCTATACCAATCATGTCCTCATGCTTCCATGCGAAAACATCGGAATTTTGTCGAAGGAAGCTTTTCAGCTCCTCCTTAATTTCCTCATTTAATTCCTTTCCGACTTGCAGGACCTTGGATGTGTCTTGGGGGTCTACTGGGAACGTTTCTAGTTCCTCCATTGGGGCAGCTTGCGATTCTGACTCAACCGCCCTAGGGTCCAGCTCCTCCAGAGCTGTTTCAGATCTGGCCTCTGCCATGATTATATCTTGGGTCGGAGGTTGTTCTTCAGGGGCCTCCGCCATTTCAGTATCCAGCACCATGTTGACTCGAGGCTCTGCCTTCCTAAGGGAGTTAAGATAGCACTCCCTGGATCCTATCTGGTCGCCTCGAACGGTTGCGATCCCTCGTTCGGTTGGGAACTTCATGCAGAGGTGATGGATGGATGTGACTGCCCATAGTTCCTTTAGGGCAGGCCTCCCCAGGACGCCATGGTAGGCGGATCGGCGGTCAACCACTAAGAACTCCATGAAGTGATGCGCTACCTGGGGTGAGGTTCCCATTTCGACAGCAAGGGTGATTTTACCTCTGGGAGTAATGCTGTCCCCAGTGAATCCGTAGAGAGGCGAGCTCATAGGTGTTAGCTCGTGATCCACTGCCATTTTATCAAAAGTTGTGCCGAACAGGATGTTGACTGAGCTGCCATTATCTACCAGCATGTTGCGAGCCCGTTGCGAGCCACCACGGCTCTGACTACCAGGGCATCGCAGTGTGGGAAGTGCACTCCTGCAGCATCTTCTTGAGTGAAGGTTATGGGTTCTGCAACCCTTCCACCTCGCGATTGGTTCACCAAGTAACTGACCATAGGTGGGGTTTTCGCCTCCCTGGTATAGTTCCTCTGAGCATTTTTTGATTCGCCTCCTACGTGAGGTCCTCCAATAATGGTGTCTATCTCACGGATTGGTTGTTGCTCGTTTGAGGGGGCCGAATCTCTCCTGGGGCGTTGCCCGCTCCGGGGCCTTTCCCTGTCATCGTTTCTACGACTTGGGGAGTGCCGCCTCGTCTCGCCCCTCCTTAGGGGACTGCGCCTTGGATCATTGCCTTCATAGTTGTGTTCCCTGTTGTTACGAGGGTTGCTTGCAGGTCTTCCTAGGCCTGCACAATCCCTGGTGTCATGACCATAATGGCGATGAATGGTGCAATAAGGTCGCGTTTCTGGGGGCCTATCTCTAGGCCTTCCTCCTCTTCCCCTATTTCTAGAGGTGGAGGGTCGTCCCGTATTTCTGGCGGGGTTGCTCGCGCCTGGCCCAGCATTTTCGTAAGCCAAGGTGGGGACCGCGTTGAGTGTAGCAGTGGCTAATGCTTGTCCCGAGGTGGGGGCCACCGTGTGCCCAGCTTGAGTCCATTGTTGGCTCACTATTTGGGATGTGGGCCCCCTGCCTATCTGCCTCTGGGGTGGTGGAAGGCCTTGGGCAGCCCTGTTCCTGTGATCGATCATCTCTTCGTTGACGATTTCTACTTTCATCATTTCCACCAGCTCGTCATATGTCGAAGGGTTCTTGCTTCGGACATCCCTCCAAAACAGTGTGTTCATGTTCAGTCCTCCTTTCGTAGTGAAAGGGCCTCCTTGTCCGTGACACCTCGCTCGCAGATGAGTTATCTCGTCAGTAAAACGAGCAAGGTAGTTTTTTAGGGTTTCCCCTGCTGCTTGCCTCATATCTTGCAAACGTTGAATAGGAGCCTCTCCCTCTTTTCTAGAGAGGTATTGGTTCAAGAATGCCTTTTTCAGATCCGGCCAACTCCGTATGCTGAGTGGCGCCAACCTACTATACCATACCTCGGCAGAACCGCCAAGAGTCAGGTGGAAGGCTCTGCATTTCAGAGCTGGCGAGGCTCCCCTGAGGCTCATCTGTGTTTTGTATTTGTTGAGATGTTTTTCCGGGTCGCCCTTCCCTTCGTACTTTGGGATCTTAGGAGGAACAAAGTTGTGAGGCATCGGAAATGTGCGAAGCTCCCTGGAGAAGGGCAGATTGTCATCATCATCATCGAGCTCATACGACCTACAGGGTCCGTCGGAGTCATTGCCATCTGCCTGCTGCCGAGGTGGAACCTGAGCCGTTTCAGCCCTGTTACCCCAATCCATTTGGCTTCGCCTCTCCCGCCTGTTTCTAGGCGGAGGGGCTTGGACTTCTTGGCTTTGTTCGTGTCCCCGCTGGCGGGTTGTTTGCGGCGGGGGTTGGTTCCTATTTCTAGGTGCCCGTCCGATCCGATCGAAAACACTAACAGACCTCTGAGGCCGCTCATATTCCGGGGGGAAACCATCCCCTGCAGAGGGTCCACCGGCTGGAGCAGCGGTGTAATTCGAAGTGTCCATTCCCACATCCCTTTCCACGGGAGCCTCTCCCTGGGGGCTCACATGGGTTCCCCTGCTGGATTCCGCCTCGGCTTGTCTACGTCCTGATTGCTGCGGGTGATGCGGGGCTTGAAAACCGCCTTGGTTTTGCACTTGCATGAGTAGTTCTTGCATGGCTGCATTCTGAGCCGTGATGGTCCTCATGTTAGTGGCCATCTGGGCCACTTCGGCCGCCAAACGCGCTGCCGTTCTATTTCTACGGTAGCGATGATGGGGCCGCTGTTGCGTAACGTTGGCTCGGATGATCTCTTCTTCAGAGACATCCCTTGCCCTCGCATTATCACCTTCACTGGAACTCATGGTCCGAGGCGGCTGCGAAAGACTCTTTTTCAAGAATCGACCCTTTTTTCAAGGGGGGAAATGCCAACCGGGCGTTTTTACAATTTTTGTGGGAGAACTCGTGGTTAAGTTAGTTCCCACAGACGGCGCCAATCTGTTGACCTCGAAAAATGGCTCGGACACGTGGCCAACAGGATATGTCTTCAAGTTAAATCCTCCTGCACACGTAGCACGCCGTCAGTCACTCGTGGCCTCTCCTTGGGGGGGGGAAGGAGCGGCCGCAAGCACTCCGACGGTCAAGTCAGTTTTATATTCGACCAATAAGGGATTCGCCGGCGGTAGAGCACTCGCCGGGGAGGTGGTCGATATAGTGTCGATAAAATTGACAAAATGAGGGAAAGGATGATACTTGGTTTTTTGCAGTATGTAGGAGAGCAAATGGGATTTTTTCAATCCTTTCTTTGACACAATGAGGGGATATTTATACTAAGGATGGAAAGAGGAGGGCCATTGGATGAGAGGACACGTGTTGCCAGATCCTCAAGGCTCGTCCCATCCTAGGTGTCACTCTGTCCCTCCATAGGTCGACTGGTATTGAATGTTTCAGCCACAGGCTACTGATTTGACCGTTTGAGAACCTGCCGCACGTCCCATCAGTCAGAGATTTGACTTTGGGAAGATCTGTACAAAAGATCTTCGTAGAGGCGAGGTGTGGCAGGTAAAGCGTTGCAGCGTTGTAGAGGCGGAGTGCGGGCCTTTGCATCCACTGCGTACTTGTGGATGAGTCCGGTTCGTACGCTGACGCGTTTTCAGTTCGTCCTTAGTGCAATCAGTTCGGTTTTTGGTTTAATCACCTCGTCCGGCACGTGGCTTGGGCCACGGGTGGGGACACGTGGCGGGTGAGGTGGCGGGTCTGACACAGGCCCGTAACAGATATCATTATTCATATTAAAGTTAGGAAATAAAGAGGAGATATTTCACCTAATCTTTAGATTCTATCAAACTTCGCGAGCAACAAATATTAAAGTTGATTCGACACTGGAATTGATTATAATGTAGGTAACAAGGTTTTGATTTGCATAACAGAAGTGCGTTCGCTTTATATTCTGATATGAGATATTTGTAGATGCTATTGAATAAGATCAAACAGTACAATGAACAAGATTTTAAATTTTTTTTTTACTGTCTAATACCGACTAGTCCAAGAGTAAAACTCATCAAAATGTTTAAACTCAAAATAAAAGTAGCCCAAAAAGCCTAACGAGGATTCAACATATATGAAGATCACTCCATGATTCAGGTTTCTAACCTATTCTGATGAGCACACCATCAATGCTACATGACCAAAACTGTTCAAGACAAATTATCAGTTCTTACAGTGGGTAAGTTATAGCCGCTCGTTATGAGGTGGCATATTGCTAAGATTTCAAAGAAGTAAAAAAACAAAGATATCAATGCAATATGGTAAATGAATAAAAAAAAAAACATACACAACATGTTCTCATTCTATAGATGTTATTTATGCCATGTTCTTATTTGTTTCCCTTCCCTTCATCTTCGTTCAAGATGCGATTTCGAAAATCAGTGACCATGAGAGGCAACCCCTCGTGCAAGGAAATCTTCGGCTCCCAGTTCAGAAGCTCCTTTGCTTTACTGATATCTGGCTTCCTCTTATGAGGATCATCAGCAGTGTTAGGTTTGAAATCAATCTTTGCACTGGGATCAATAGTTTCTTTCACAACCTGTCATTTCAGGGAGAAATCAGCTTACTCGTGCCAAAAACTAGAATCCAGACCAGTAACTACATTGTCACAATGGAGATCAAAGATTTATCTAGGACAAACCTCTGCAAGCTCTAACATCGTGAATTCTCCCGGGTTACCCAAGTTGAATGGTCCCACGTGCTCGTTTTCCATCAATGCCACTAGTCCATCAACCTGACATCAGGAAAATACATATGGCACCATTGTTAACGTCATCTATTCATGCAAAGATAATATTTTCCTATATTCTGATTTTTACAGTACAGCTTGTGAAACTAATCATCTACATCATAACCCAAAAGAAACTCATTCTATGAGAAGGTTGTGTCTGTGTGTGTCGACTCATAGGATGTAAGACACACACGAGTCAAGAGACAGGGAGGGAGAGAGATCGAGAAATTGGAGAAGGTAGAATTTGGCCCAATTAACTGCTCGTTTGAATATTCAAGTACATTGCAAGATATATATTAATGTTGAAGCAAAAAAGCCGATAGCAACTCTCTGCATAATTTTCATCCCGTAGATGCCTAAAATAATTTAGCTATCATCCTCCTTGTAAGTCATATGTTTCATCGCAACTCAGAAATTTAATAAATAACTAGATATAATTAAGATCCAAACCACCACGTGGGCACGTGCAACGCCACCAGAAAAAAATGATTAGTTACCAGCTAGGAAATACATGATTTCTACTACCTTTCTCAGACAAGAGTAGTCCCAGTTAAAGCAGACTTGCATGGTTATAAAAAAGAGGCCCCGAGTAATTAAGGTGGTACCAGCAAGGCACATTACATTCCGTTAGTAAAAATAATAACATGACATACCAAGTCAGAAACATATTGGAAGCTCCTTGTTTGCTTTCCATCACCATAAACCGTCATAGGTTGCTTACGTATAACCTGCGCAACATAGCAGCGGTAATAAGAGTCTCTCATGAATATAAAAACCTTACAAAGGTTATCTAATAGTGTAACTACTTGATGGATCTTAATTATATTTTCGAGAATAGCAGAACAGAGGACGGACCTGTGAAACGAAGTTGCTGACAACACGGCCATCATCTAGACACATGCGAGGTCCATACGTGTTAAATATACGTGCAATGCGCACCTGGATAGGCAGAGGTGGAGGATTAGTCATTACAATAGCATAAACCAATTTGGAACGCATCACCCAAGTAGCAGGGATAGGCATTTTTGTACAGGAACTAATCTTCATCACAAATATTATTGCTTCACAATGAGAAGCTATAAATTAAGCAACTAGACTTTACATGCCAGAATCTTGAGATGACATTATATGGTCCAACCATGATGACAAAAATTTCCTCGTTTCTCACTTTTTTTGGATAACTACTGAAACCAAAACTTTTTAAATAAAAATAATAAAGCAAATGAAAATGAAGCCTGTTCTCATACACGATGAACTTCAGGGTATTCCCAGCTTTCAGAAAACCCACTAGTATTCAATTTATTTTCTTTAAATAGAACCACGTTATACTCTAGCTTTTCAAGGTAAATTTGTGCTAAGAATTTGAACCAACACACAACAAGATTTCCTGCTGGAATTGAATACCCAGTGCAACACCAATGATGCCATCCCGCCCTTTTCTACAAAAATTTAGGTGAGAAACAAAAGACTACTTTTTTATTTTATTTGTATGGCAAGATGATCTTGGGGTCTGATCAAATCCGAAGCCAAGGAGTAAAAACAGAATAAAGTATATTATCAAGTGGCCAAGAAAATGATTTTAATCGAGATGTAATAATATACATAATATTCAAGGTCAAACTTACAAGATGTCACTTAATCTATCACTTTGAACCATGACACTGCTTGCCTGTCTTTCCATCAATTAGACTATGGAAAATCCAATAATAGACAGCAGCTTCTTTGCAGTTCCACGTACATAGGTGAGTCTTTCTTCCAGAAAAGGGCTAATTTTTCTCTCGACTTCAGTTTTTCAAAAAAAAATTTGAAAACAGGAAAGGTACGTGCTTTTTATTCATCAGATGTAATATTGTGAATTGGGGAAATCTATTGGGAAGAATAGTTTAAATACCTTTTAAGCACTTACAGTTAATTACCAAGGTTAGACGATACAAAAGAGTAATAAAGAACACTAAGACCATTCACTAGATGAATGACAATCTTGAGCGAAAGATGATCATTCCCAAGTTATACACACTAAAGTATATTCTATTGTGACAGCCAAATTGTCCAGACAGCAAGCCCAGGATCAAGAAGTCGCATTACAGAATAAATTTATTACCTCAATACCGGCACCACGATGATAATCCATAGTTAATGTTTCAGCCGTTCGTTTCCCTTCATCGTAGCAACTCCGTACACCTAGTTACTTGAAATTAATTAATCATAAGCTTCCCACAAAAGAAAATAATTAGCAATCAACAAACACATTAAAATTCAGAAGATTGTCACTCATGACTCACCTATTGGATTCACATGTCCCCAATACGTCTCTTTCTGTGGATGCTCAAGAGGATCACCATAAACCTCACTCGTACTAGTAAGAAGGAACCTAGCACCAATTCTTTTTGCAAGGCCCAGCATATTAAGGGTACCCATCACATTTGTCTTGTAATCACATGTCAAGGATCTCAATTCAAATTCCAAAGAAAAATAACTTGACTGCAGAACATGGTGGTGTGCATGTCTGTATATCCAAAATTTCTTATGTGAACCCAACAGACATATTAAAATTGATATGTATAACAATAAGAGCAACTTAGCATGCCCACAAGCGCGCACAAGAAAAGAGCCTAACTTAACTTGCCCTTATGCACACACATAGAACCAATTTAATTACACGATGCCAAACCGCGGCAGTAGAATAATCTGAAGATAACATACACATGCATGCATGCACGGAGAACTAATTCATATTCATACATATCACATATGTGCACGCAAACATATAGATTCACCTTCATACTCTAATAAAGTATCTCTTTATCGAATAACCTTTAACGCCAGTATCCATAATCTGCACGCCCAAACACATAAAAAAAAAGTGTGTGCGCCAGTGACAGGTGATAATGATTATTATTCGTAAGAACCATAGAATTAAGGATATAATAGTCTTTACAGGGTTATACTTGTAATGAACCGGAGAAGCAGGGCAAGCCAAGTGGTAGATTTGATCGACCTCCAATAAAATTGGCTCTACAACGTCGTGCCTGATCAGCTCGAACCTCGGATTCCCTAACAAATGCACCACATTCTCTTTCCTTCCAGTGAAAAAATTATCAATCACAATCACATCATCACCTCTTGCAATCAACTTATCCACCAAATGACTGCCAACGAATCCGGCCCCACCAGTCACCACAATCCTCTTCCTCTTCCTTCCTATCCCCACCGACACTCTCCCCACCGCATTATGATACTCATAATTATTCTTATTCTCGACATTGTTATTTTCAATCACCCCATTGTGATCATAGTAAGTAATTGATTCACGATTCCCAGAAAATGCATTCGATCTGGCAATCAGGTGATTGTGAGTTCCTGATGAAAGGTGGGAGAGGGAAGGCTGGAGAATGAAGAAAGTGGAGCCAATGAGAATACCCACAAGAATAAAAAGAAGGCGCTGCTCTTTGAGGAGATAACTGATGGATCTGGAGAGGGGTTTGGGGTGTTTCAAGGCTTTGGGAGAGTAAAGTGAGGTTTGGGATATGGGAATCTCTTCATCTCTTTTTGTTCCTGATTGCCTTTGCAATTGCTTCATGGCGTTTGATTATGAACTTGTTAATGGATTTGATCAAGGAAAAGCTGAAAATTCAGATCGTTTGGAGAGAAACTGCATTGGTTGAGAACAAAGCAGTGTGAATCTGGTGAAGCTTTCTTGTATCGTATTGTACTGTAACTGTTCGATTCAGAAAAATGTTTTCACAACTGAATATTCTTAATATATTTTTTTCCAGAACGAAAAAAATTACTAAACGAAGCTGAAAACGAATCTATTGTTTTAACAGGCTTGACAATTGAATAGGCCAGTATTTTGACCCTACAGGCCCATAACAATCAAATAAACTGTTGGGCCCATTACAATCAATTCCGTAGACTTGTGATCTGTAATTCATTTTGGAGGAAACTACAAAAAATCAGTGGTTTAAACTTTCAAATTCAAAATTCAGGTCCAAGGTTTATCTAATCAAAAATCAGGTATAAATTAAATATTTAAATAATATTATAATACTAATTTTTCAAACCCTAATTCATTTTCAATCCATATTTTCTCTCTCTCTCAACATTTCTCTCGCCGCCCTCTCTCTCTCTCGACATTCCCAGCCAAGTCGCCGCCGCCACCGTCTCTCGCCCATTCCTCCCTTGCCGTTCTTCACCTATATCTCTACTCTCTAGCCATGTGAAACCTCTCCACACACGGTGACACAGCACCAACCACCGAACGCCGCCTCCACCGCTATGTCAAACCTCGAAGCGATGACGAGGTGCCGTATCATCTCTTCCCTCCTCTCCTCTCCCCTTCTCTGTGAAGCCGCTGCCGTTGTCCTCCCCTCCATCTTTTCTGCCAACAGTCGCCGCTGTTAATTAGAAATTTGATAAGTTTTCCTCCCCTCCCTCTTTTTCTGTCTCAAATATGTAGAGGCCATTATGATTGACTGAACCAAGAATAGGACTCTATAATCTCAGCACTCATCAGCCAAGCCATTTATTTTTCGAAACACCTAACAACAGATTTGTGCCGGATCTGTGGCTCTGTAGGCGGTGGTGGATCGGCGATGGTGGTTGCTGTGTGTGCATGGGTGAGTGGTCGTAGGTGCAGATCTGTTTTTAGGTGGTTGTGGTTGGTGGTGCAAGTGGTGGTTGTTGTGATGGTTTTTGTGGTGTTGGTGGTGAGGTGGCGGTTTGACTGTGGAGGTGGCGACGGCTTCGGTGGTGGTTTTTTAGTGTTTTGTTGGTGGGCGTTTGTGACATTGGCTGCCGCGGCGAGGTGGTGGTGCTGTTGGTTCCAACGACTGTCGCCGGCGGTGAACGTTACGGGGTGGTCACAGAGGTCGGTGGTCGTCACGGGATGGTCACATGGTGAACGTCACAGGGTGGTCACAGAACGTCACAGGATGGTCACAGAGGTCGGTGCAGTGCCTCGACAGGTGGGTGGTTTTGACAGTGTTTTTATATATCGGTGGCGGCGATGGCACTTGTGGTTGTGATGATTTTTATTGGCAGTGTATTGGGTGGCGGCTTTGTTTGGTGGAGTTGACGGTGGTGCAGGTGGAGGATCTTGTAATTTTGGTTTTGTGACTAAAAATATAATTTGTAACCTTAAAATTCGGTAATCTGTAACTAAAAATATAATCTTGACCAACTTTTTTTAATCTATGACCTAAAAATTATATAATCTGTAACCGTAAAAAAATATTTGACCAATTAATTTGGAAATCTGTGACTATGTGACCTATACATTTTGATCTGTGACCAATGAATTAATTGTGACCTACAAAAATTTTGAGCTGTGACTGTAAATTGTAAATCTGTGACCAAAATGGTCACCGGAATAGTCGCCGAAATAATTACCGAAATCGGAGCAGTCGCCGGAACGGTCGTCGGAATAGTCGCCGGAGAAGAGTGGTGGTCGGAATGATTGTCGGAATAGTTCCCGGAGCGGTATGGGTGGTGCATGTGGGATGGGTTAATTATATTATATATTTAATAATAAATTGATTTAATAATTTATTATTTCATAAATAAAAATTAAAAAAACCTAATTTTTGAATTTTCAAACTATAAACCTCATTTTTGAATTAGTATAAAGTATACACCTTATTTATAAATTTTTCCCTTCATTTTGTCCTAGTAAATATTTAATATATTAGAAACACCAAATTTTTAGTACATTGATTTTGTAAACAATCCTAGGTAAAATCACACACATCAAATGAAGCGGATTGCCCATATAAAACCCATGTCTTCAATAGTTAACTTGTTAATTTAAATACTAAACAATAAAACAACAAATAAAGTATTATACAAAAGATTTATATTATAATCAAATCACAAAAACAACAATGTTCCAAACGTTTTATTGACAAAAAAAAAATGAAGAATGAAAGAAGCTAAGGATCCGTTTGATTGCAATAATGGAATTTGGGTGAAAAAAAAAAATGAATTTCAGGGAATTGAATTGCCTACAACTTATTTTACTTGGAATTGTCAATTAATTGTGTTTGATTGGTAAATTTTTCACCTAAAAAAATATTGAAAATTTGGATCTTTTGGTATTCATTTGGCTTTATTTTCCATGAAAATTGTCCATTAAATGAATATAATTTGTTACAATTGGAAATAAAATTTGTTTTCATTGCAAAAAAAAAAAAAAAAATGCCTAGAAAAGTTTTTCCCACCAAATCCATGGGAAAAACTTTTTCTCAAAAATCAAGAAAATGTGGAAAATCAATTACATGAAAAATTTATTCAATCAAACATGTAAAAATGTGGAAATGGATTTTAATGTCCATCTTCTATGAAAAAGAAAGAGCAATCAAACATGACCTAAAATCTAAGGCCCCATGTCTAATGTTGGCCCTGAGGTGCGGGCCTCACTCGCTTCTATACAAAATCGGCATTGACCAACATCAAGTGATATATTGAGCAAATCAAGCCAATTTCGGTATGAGATGTTAACAAAACTACTTGAATAACAACTACATGGACACCAAAATAAACAACCGTCCATCCATAACATCATAATATCAATTTCATATGACACCGACAATTTCCCAACAAAATAATTGTTAGGAATTTACCTCCCCCACAGCCCAGGATTAATGCAGATAACAGAAGGAAAATAGCACCAGCAATTGCAAGATGAAAAGGCAGAAAAAAACATGTATAAACCAGCAAGAAAATAACCAGCAACAAGAAGTAAACTACAGATTATAACCAGGAAGAAAACCTCTTCCTCAAGCTTCTTTATTCACCAAGAAACTCAACATTCAATTACATGAATCAATCACCATCTCAGGTGATTCTTCTTACACAGAATAGGCAGACTTCTCAGATTGAATTTACCAGAGAACTCTCTCTCTCACAATCACCACTCCCTATCTACAGAATTACAGAGTTTTTCCCCACTCTCAGAGCTCTCTACCGAGCTCCCTTTTTCACAGAGATTTCCTCTCAATTAGAGCTCTCTACCGAGCTCTATTTTCTTTTATCTTGAGCTCCCCTATACCACTACCCAAGGCTCCTATTTATAGACATAAAAGGTGCATCTAATCAGTTAAAAACTACTACCTAACTCAAGGCTCCAGTTGGTTAATGATTCCAACAGAAAACTGAAATGGGGCTCCTCCTTTGCAACTGATTTTATTCCAACAGCTTTTTGCAATGGCTAAGGTTGTCCAAAGTATCTTCAAGAATCATTTTTCCTTACAATCTTCTCCTTGATTCTTGAAGAGTCTTTATCTTCTTCTTCATCTTCTTCAGCAGGTCCTTCAGCTTTCTTGGTTTCAGCCATTTCTTGTTTCTTGCCTTTTTCAGAATTTCAGCTGTGCCATCATCCTTTCCCCCCTCAGGTTGAAGTCATTCTTTCCATCAAACTTTTCCATTTCAAACTTGGATGTAGACCTTGTGAGAGCAAGAATCTGGCCAGGAAACTTCTATCACTCGTTTGTACAGCCAACTATCAAGAAAATTTGAAAAAAGAACCTTCAGACCTCCTGAATTTTTCTCTGCAGATTGGAACCCGGCTCTGATACCAATTGTTGGGAATTTACCTCCCCCACAGCCCAGGATTAATGCAGATAACAGAAGGAAAATAGCACCAGCAATTGCAAGATGAAAAGGCAGAAGAAAACATGTATAAACCAGCAAGAAAATAACCAGCAGCAAGAAGTAAACTACAGATTATAACCAGGAAGAAAACCTCTTCCTCAAGCTTCTTTATTCACCAAGAAACTCAACATTCAATTACATGAATCAATCACCATCTCAGGTGATTCTTCTTACACAGAATAGGCAAACTTCTCAGATTGAATTTACCAGAGAACTCTCTCTCTCACAATCACCACTAGGGAAGGCAAAAAAGCTCGGCGGCTCGGACGGCTCGGGCTCGGCTCGGAAAAAGCCGAGCCCGAGCCGAGTCGCACCCATGTGGGGGCTCCGAGCCGAGCCCGGGCCGGCCCGTGTCACGGGCTAAAATGGCCCGTGTTTTTAGAAAAAAAAAATAAATAAATAAAATAAAATTTCAAATACGCTCGCAATTTGCGAGCGGTAAACATTATGCAGTGCTACGACAGCGACGACGAATCACTGAAATCGAGATTCATCCGCCCGATTTGAGCGATTCAAAAATTTTTAAAAATTTGCGTGTTTTCAAAATTCTGTCTGAAAAATCATATCACAAATAGTTTGTCAGACACATTAGGCGTTAACGTGCACGCAAAATTTTTTCTTGCGTGCACGCAAATTTTTTTTTTTTTAAATTTTAAAAATTGAATATTTTTTTTTTGTCTATAAATACGAGAAAATTTTTCTATTTCATATCACTCTTCATTCTTCAATCGCTTAACTCAGTATTATTTTCAATTTACTCATTTTGCTATATTCTTTACTACGATATTCTATATTCTCCATTTCTCCTCTCCTATTTTTTTACATATCATATTCTTAATTCTTTACTTCAATTTCCCTCTATTATAAATTTATAATACGTACACATGGATTTTACCAGTGATGAGATTAATCAGTTTAGAGGTAGTTCGAGTACTCCATTGGGGTACAATACATCTCAAAATGTTCCAATTGATTTGGAAGATATCGAAGAGGAGGAAGTAGTCGAGGTTAAGAAGTCGAAAAAAGAGTCTGCAGATTGTTGGCAACATATGACTCGAAAAAAGGTTGGGGTTCAAAATGGAGTCGATATTTGGAAAGCATGTTGCAATTATTGCGGTAAAGAACTCAGTTGGAAGCCTAGTTCGAGCACATCGCATTTAAATAGACACATATTAAGAAATTGCAAAGCGAAACCAGTCGGTCTTGACCCGAAACAGACCGAACTAACATTTACTGGTTCCGATTCTACTCTTTCCACTTTTGTATATTCACAGGAAAGATTTCGTGAAGGAATGGTTACATACGTGGCTGCAGCAGAGATGCCGCTAACGATGATCGAGTCAATACACTTTACTCGTCTTGTGCAGAATTATCTCCAACCCAGGTATCATTCTTATTGTAGAAATACTCTTCGTTCTGATGCTATAAAATTATATAACAAAAGAAAACAAACTAATATTGAAAGTTTAAAAACTTTTAATAGTGTTATATCATTTACCTCTGATTTATGGACCGGTGTTAATAAAAAAGGTTATATTGCTGCTACAGCTCATTACATTGATCACCTATGGATTATGCATAAAAGAATTATTGCATTTAGATGTGTAGAATATCCTCATAATGCGACTAACATATACATGGTTTTAAAATATATTATACAAGAATATGGTATGCAAGAAATGATTCGAAGTTTTACTTTTGATAATGCTAGTGTAAACAAAATTGTTGTCGATAAATTTATTGATGATTTGAACCCTATATTTGGAGGTTTATTTTTCCATCAACGTTGTGTATGTCACATTATTAATTTGATTGTAAAATCTGGATTAGTACATATAAAAACACAGTTAGATAAAATTAGGCAAGCAATTAATTTTATTACTATATCACCTGCAAGAAAGCAAACATTTAACAGTTTATGTGTTGAGTATGGCTTAGAAGAGAAATCATTTGTCACTGATGTATCACATAGATGGAACTCTACATATCTTATGTTACACTCGTGTGAAAATTATGATAAAGTTATTACAATGTATTATAATGGTAGGCATACATATGGACCCGAACATAATTTGGAAGAGTGGGAATGGAATCTTGCATTTATCGTTAAAACATTTTTAAAACCTTTTTTCAATGCCACAAAGGAATGTAGCGGTATTTATTACCCTACATCTTCACTTGTTTTACAACATTTTTTCTATTTTGCACAAACATTTCAAAGACATAGGAATTTCCCAATTTTTGTTGATGTAGTTCATTCTATGGAGTTAAAGTTTCGTAAATATTGGGAAGAGATACCCTCATTATTTTTATTAGCTTCTGTAATGGACCCTCGACTTAATTTAACTGGCACAAAAGCTATTATAAATGGGATTTCACGTTTCATGGATATACAATTTTCACATACGAATATAAAATCAATGTTATGCGAAATGTATAACTATTACGCTGAAAAGGAAGGTCAGTGTAGTTCTTCCCAAAATACTTTTTCAAAGAACATTTCAACAAATGTAGATAATATATGGAGTTATTTAGAGACCAATACTAGTATTCCCTCATTTAGTTCTAGTTCGTCAATATCTAGAGCAATAGATGTCAGTGGTACAAATCTTGAAATTCCTTCGGAGTTAGCTAGGTATATGTGCGTGGACGTTCGTAGTATGTTACAACCACAAGAATTACAGGATTTTAGTCTTTTATCATGGTGGAGATGTAACGAAAGGCAGTATCCAATTGTATCAAAAATTGCTCGCGATCTACTAACACCGCCGGTGTCTACAGTAGCATCGGAGGCTGCATTTAGTTTAGGTGGTCGAGTTTTAAGTGACGAACGATCAAGACTAAAAGAAGATATATTGGAGGCTTTAATATGTTTGAAGGATTGAGAATGTGCGGAATTACGTCTTCAAGAACAAGTTGATAGTATAATGGCCGATGAGTTACAGCAGATTAAAGCATAAGATATTGTAAGTTTTTAAATTGTTTAGTTTCAATTCAATACGTAATTTTTAATTTTTTTTTTTGTTTCAAAAAAAATTGTACACGAAATATTTTATTCGTGTACAATTTTAACTCCGCCTACGATAATTGTAGCCGGTCCCAAGCCCGGATAAAGGAGGAGTGTTTTATTCTTCAATGATAAATAGAATAGTTATTGCCTTGAATTATTGGAATTACGACCCTCAACGAAATTTCACCATGACATTACAAGAAATAATAGTTACATACTTTAAGTAAAAATGAAGTTTTCATAATCTCTTTAATTTATAACACGTATTACGCATAAAATGTACAATTTTTTTTTTTTAATGTAGATTTAAAAAAAAAAAAAAGACCTAGCCGGCTCGGCCCGGGCTCGGCTCGGCCCGCTAAGGCTCGAGCCTAAAGCTCGGGCCGAGCCTCATTTTTTTTGGCCGGGCCCGGCTCGGCTCGGCTCGTTGCCACCGCTAATCACCACTCCCTATCTACAGAATTACAGAGTTTTTCCTCACTCTCAGAGCTCTCTACCGAGCTCCCTTTTTCACAGAGATTTCCTCTCAATCAGAGCTCTCTACCGAGCTCTATTTTCTTTTATCTTGAGCTCCCCTATACCACTACCCAAGGCTCCTATTTATAGACATAAAAGGTGCATCTAATCAGTTAAAAACTACTACCTAACTCAAGGCTCCAGTTGGTTAATGATTCCAATAGAAAACTGAAATGGGGCTCCTCCTTTGCAACTGATTTTATTCCAACAGCTTTTTGCAATGGCTAAGGTTGTCCAAAGTATCTTCAAGAATCATTTTTCCTTACAATAATGTTATGTTTAAACAAAATGCTAGAAATATAAAAAAACTTGACAAGGATGAGCTACAGTGAAATCTAGGCCTTGTGTCTTCCTCTCCCTCCCTACGCTTCGTGGAACCAAGTCACAATCCATATCGTGCCCTTCAACTAATTTTTGACATCCACAATTGTAAAGTTGGGCAGCTAAGTGGCTTGTTGATCTCTTTGCATCGAAGTTTTCTGCCATGGAGTGTATTTTTTGGTTTAATGTAAATGTGACTTTGGAAGAAATAGTGGTGACATCTATTGTAATTGTTTAACGGATGCATTGCACGTCACAAATTGCTTCTGAAGTCATGGCATGCCAACAACATTAAATTCGGAACGACGATTATTGTAAATTTTGATTTTTTGGACCCCTTGGTATTGTTCGTCATCAAAAACTCGTGATATAAAATGGAAGTATATTCCGTAAGGATATTGCTAGGATTTGAATTTGAGAGAAAAATCATAATTACATTTTAAATCCATGGAATTAGCTATTCTAATGGACTTTTCATTAAATTCGTTCAAAAACATTAATATTAATTACGATGTTCATGTTTTGTAAAGACGATGGTGGTCCTTGACTTTCAAAAAGGTAAAAGGAAAAAGAAAAGGTCCAAACAAGGAATTAAGAATTAATTTGCTGTTATTAACTAATAATTATTTGCAAATGGCCACATTTCTTTATTTTATTCCAAAAAAATTTCAACCGCATAATTCAATTTCCAAGATTTTAGGCGTAGTTATCTTAGTTTAAAATTTAATTGTCGTAATCAACTTGTATGAACCTTTGGCGTGATAAGCCATTAGCCATTATAATATATATACTTTTACGTAAAGTCAAACATTTATAATCTACATGAAATTTCAAAGTTTGAAATTTGATGCGACGTATCAACAGCTGAATTGCCCACTAAAATAGTCATGGCCTACGCAACATGATAAGAAGCAAGAACATGGCAATACATCATGTCCCTTTGGTTTTATTAAAAACCATATTTTTTAAATTTTTTTTAATAAAAATCGACAAAATATATAATTAAAAAGTTAATAAAAATTGTGGGTCATATAAAATGTCCAGTTGAGGGAAATAAAAGTGATCAATATTAGGTATTAATTTGCTTACTTATCATTAATTCGTTGGATTTATTAACAACGTCCAAATATTATTAATTTTTTTTTTTTTGAACATAACCATATATTTCATGGAGCAAATAACTGGATACAAGGAGAGAATCCTCCTACACTATGCTCTCCTAAGAGAGATTCAGTACAATCATTGCAACATAACATACCACACACCAAACAAGACAAAAAAACAAAGAAAAAAAGAACGAGGCAGGAAGTTGGCCGACGAGGAAGGAGCCTGATTGGGAGTGAACCACGAACCAAAGCAGTGAGAGCAACACCAACACCCACCAGCCGAACACCAGAACCACACAACCGCAGGGGCTTGAAAAATTATAGCGATGGATTGAATATTATTATCTGTTACGAATAAATATATTACAATTATTTTCTATATTAATTTATAAGGTATTCAAAATTCAAATTATAACACATGTTACTTTAAAGGTCGTACAAAATGACCTAAACATATCCAAAGATTTCAAAAAAGTGTCATTTTCTTTCAAATGAAACTCAACTTAATCAGCATCAATATTATTGCAAAGCTCACGTCCGTACGGGTACGGCTTTGAGGAGTATCCTCTAACCTTAATTCACGTGCAGTAATGCCAAAGTTTCATTGCAATTTGGGACTTTTTTCTTTCCCGTGAAGTTGTATTTCACACGTGGTCCACATAAACTAACATCACGAAATGATTTTCTCTACTCCCAGTTAAATCCCAAAATATACCCCAAACCGATCTATATATTATGGAACTTGTTACATGTACATTAAAATTTATATAATGAATTACATAATAACACGTAATACACTATTATTTGTTAGTTTAAAATACAATCAAATTTTCTATCCAATTTTTTTCTCCACGTCATATTATATAATTCATTATGTATATTTTATATGTACACATAGCAAATATTATGGTTCCGTTTCATAAAATTTTTATTTTCACTTCTATTTTTCATAAAAGACTTTTAGATCAAATTTCTCTAGAAGTTTTTCTAATCAGTTATAACACTTTCACAAAATTATCTAAGTAGAGTCTAAAGTAGTTTCTATTTATCGTGTGTTCGCCACCACCACTTGATCTTTGACGAAGCTTAGGCTCCCACCTTCCACTGTCACTGTCGCCACGAATGGGCAGCGTGTTCTGACCATGATGCACATAGACACGGCTACGGTGATGAATAAAACGAACGGTTCCTACGTGGGTAAAGAAAGTGGTGTGGGTGGAGTGGAGTATATTTGAATATACCTGATTTTTGATTTTTTTAAAAAATTGTAACCTGTTTTTGGAAATTAAGACCCTGTTTGGTGCACATTTTTGCTCAAAGAATGAATTTTTTTTTAATGTGATGAGGATTATATATGGTTGAAAAAGAAGAAAAAGTCATTGATATGATGGAAAATATTATTTTATTAAAGAATGTGTGGTTGAAAATGAGTAGAAAAGTGAAAATGAAAAAAAATAATGTGGCTCAAACATGAGCTAAGCTTGTGTTTGACACTCATTTTGGGAAAAAAAATAAACTCTAGAATAGTGATTGATGGAAGAATGTGTAACTTGAAAAGTAATGAAAATTTTTAGATTTGTGTGTAATATTATTTTACTTGGAGAATGTATGGTTGAAATGAAGAAAGGGGGAAAAAAATGAGAACGAGAATGGATGTCAAACAGGACCTAAAACTTTAAGAATTAGTACTTAATCAGATGTGGATTGTCGAAGTAATGCCAATTATTTTCAAAGATAGTTCGAATTAATACTGAATTATTATTTTCGTACATATGCAAATTGATGATGAGGTGAATGATGGTCAAATTCAATACATGAAACGGTTTATCGAACTAATTGGAATAGTTCGAGGTTTATGTCAAATCAATGGCTTTACCATTTGGTTTTCGTTGATCGATCAAGAGGCCTGATTTTTATTGATAGACAATAAAGCATTAGTGATTGCTTATATTGTTGCCAAAAATTATAGAGATACTGTTTGTTTTAACATATTGGTCTATCATGTTCCTGTTTACCTAAAATCTATAAGAATTATAGAACGAAAGAAGATAAGTTATTAAACTATATTATTAATGTACCCTAAATTTGTGGGGGTAGCATTTTGCCCCCATTATTGCATATGATGAATACGGTCATATCTAGATGTTCAATTAAAATGGGATCAATGACGATACTAAATGAGATTGCAATATCTCTAAGTAAGGAAGTGAATGTACTTCCACGATAAATCGTCATTCCTAATCATATTATATGTTGACTATAAATAGAATGAATTTATAAATGGATGTATAAAGGTTTGGAATAAGCTAATACGTTGCTTTGGATTTCTCGTTTCGCAACAAAAATAAATACAATTGAGATGCCAATTTTTTATTGAAAGTACATGAACTTTCATTATTCATTTTGTATCAAAAATTGATTCTATCCAATTTTAATTAATTGCAAGTGAAAATCATTATTTGGTAATGATTTCTATTCAAAGATGACTGTTGTAGAGGTATTTTCTATTTTGTATTGTCTTCTCCAACGACTTTCTCTGGTTCGGTGATATCACCAGTGACATAGCGCCATAACTTTTTGCCATTAAGAAAGCTTGACATAGCCTGAGCCTATATGGTGTAGTTGAGTCCTTCCATGATAATGGCAATGAGTTGTGAAACCTCAAGATGCTCCATAATGTGAATGAAATTAGAGGAGGACAAAGAAAAATAATAATAACAGGAATCGAACTGAACTGATGGAGTGATGACTGAGATGACGTCGATGGAGAATAAGACTCCAACTATAGTGACTACCCAACAAGGATGACGATGATATACAAGAAGTTTTCTGATATGAAGGATCCACTAATAGTGGTAATCACAGAGCATACTCAACTCTTGATATATCGAAAACCACTAAGAATAGTAGCTCTGATATCAAGTTGAATTTAAGAGAGAAAATAAGACAATACAAAAAGAATAGAATTGTATTGAATAGTATAATTTGTTTACAAGAGAGGCATCCGATTTATAGTTTAATTTGATAGGAATGTTTTACTTTCTAATTAATGTGGGACTAACTAACATGTAAATTGTGTATATATGTATGTACATTAACACATAATTTAATAAAATCAAGTCAGGCTATTATATCCTCAACACCCATATTTTGAAAAATCGATCCCCAAATCTGGAACCTCAATTTCAAATGTTAAATCTTCATCATTTTCTTCGAGTTGGATTCTTCTTCTTTTTTTCCTCATTTGAAAACCCATGCAGAACGAAGAGGATCCATCAATGACATTATGACAATCACTTTGGCTTCTATACTATAAACTAGTACGATCAAGACTCGAGAATATCGAAGAACAAAATGTTCAATACTTGTGGCAAAAAAATTGAAAAATCTTATCATCATACTAATATGTAGAAAAAAATAAATTTACATGTAAAACAATTTTTTTACAAGAATTTTTTTTTTATATTAAAAAAAAAAAAAAATTAACGGGCCGACGCTAAATCCGTCCATGTTATGTGGTGAATGTTGAGAAATTGTGGCTTTCAAAAGTGATAACACATGCCTTCATAATCATTTATATGTTCGCATTAATGTAAGTGTGACTTTGGAAGAAATAGTGGTGACATCTATTGTAATTGTTTAACGGATTCATTGCACATCACAAATTTCTTTTGAAGTCATAGCATGCCAACAACATTAAATTCGAAACAATGATTATTGTAAATTTTGATATTTTTTGGACCCCTTGGTATTGTTCATTATCAAAAAATCGTGACATACATGGAAGTATAGTCCGTAAGGATATTGTACAGATTTGAACTTGAGAAAAAAGTATAATTACATTTACAATCCGTTGAATTAGCTAACTAATTGTGATTAGCTATTCTAATTTATTTTTCATTAAATTCGTTGAAACTTAATAATGTGAATTACGATGTTCATGTTTTGTAAAGACGATGGTGGTTCTTGACTTTCAAAAAGGTAAAAGGAAAAAAAGAAAAGGTCCAAACAAGGAATTAAGAATTAATTTGCTGTGAATAACTTAATATTATTTGCAAATGGTCACATTTCTTTATTTTATTCCAAACAATTTTCAACCGCATAATTCAATTTCCATGATTTTAGGCGTATTGATCTTTGTTTAAAATTTAATTGTTGTAATCAACTTGGATGAACCTTTGACATGATAAGCCATTATAATATATACTTTTATGTACAGTCAAAAAATTATAATCTACTTATCAACAGCTGTATGGCCTGCTAAGTCATAGCCTACGCAACATGATAAAAAGTAAGAACATGGCAATATATCATGTCCCTTTCGTTTTATTAAAAATCATATTTAAAAAAAAGTAATAAAAATCGATAAAACATATAAATGAAAAATTTTGAATCCTATAAAATGTACAATTAAAATGAGTTTGAGAAAGGTAAATTTAAAAACGGAGGACAAGCAATGATTATTTATGCTCGAGGAAATAAAAGTTATCAATATTATGTATTAATTTGCTTACTTATTATTAATAAGTTGGTTTAATAACAACGTTCAAATATTGTTACTTGCTGTTTCGGGTCTGTGTCAGACCCGACACCTCGCCCGCCACGTGTCCGCACCCGTGGCCCAAGCCACGTGTCGAACGAGGTGATTGAACGAGAGAAGAGCTGATTGTACACGCTGAGGTGAATGCATGAGCGACGAACTGAACATGCGTCAGCGAATGAACCGGACTCATCCACAAGCACGAAGTGGATGCAAAGGCCCGCACTCCTCTTCTACCATGCTGCAACGCTTCACCCGCCACACCTTGCCTCTACAAAGATCATTTGTACAAAGATCTTTCCAAAGTCAAATCTCTGACTGATGGGACGTGTGACAGGCCATCAGACGGTCAAATCAGCAGCATATGTCAGAAACACTTAATACCAGTCGATCTATGGAGGGACAGAATGACACCTAGGATGGGACGAGCCTTGAAGATCCGGCAACATGTGTCCCCATCCAACGGCCCATCTCATTCCATCCTTAGTATAAATATCCCCTCCTTGGGCCAAAGATGGGATTGGAATCCCATTTGCTCCCCTGCATACTGCGAAATCAAGTATTGTCATTTCTCATATATTTGCCAATTTTATCAACACTATATCGATCTTCCCCCCGGCGAGTGTTTTACCGTCGACGAATCCCTTACCGGTGGAATATAAAACTGACTTGACCGTCGTAGTGCTTGCGGCCGCTCCCACCCCCTCCGGGAGAGGCCACGAGTGACTAACGGCGTGCTACGTGTGCAGGAGGAGCTGACTTGAAGACCTATTCTGTTGGCCACGTGTCCGAGCCATTTTTCGAGGTCAACACTTGCTACAATTAAAAATATTACAATTATTTTCTATATTAATTTTTTAAGGTATTACAATTCAAATTATAGCACGTATTACTTTAAAAGTCGTACAAAATGACCTAAACAAATCCCAAAGATTTCATAAAGTGTCATTTTCTTTCAAATAATATTCAACTTAACCAGCATCAATATTGCTGCAAAGCTAAAGTCCGTACGCGTACGGCTCTGAGGAGTACCGAACCTAAATTCACGTGAGATAATGCCAAAGTTTCTTTGCAATTTGGGACTTTTTTCTTTTTCACATGAAAGTTTATTTCACACGTGGCCCGCATAAACTAACATCACGGAATGAATTTCTCAGTTTTATAGATTTTGCTACATGTACATTAAGATTTATAAAATGAATTACATAATTCTACATGATAGTATATCATTTGTTAGTTTAAAACACAATCAAATTCTCTGCCCAATTTTTTTTCCTCCACGTCATATTATATAATTCATTATACGTATATTTTATATGTACAAATAGCAAATATTATGGGTCCGTTTGATCAAATTTTTATTGTTACTTCTATTTTTTATAAAAGACATTTAGATCAAATTTCTCTAAAGTCCTTCTAATCAATTATAACACTTTTACAAAATTATCTAAGTAGATTCTATAGCAATTTCAATTCATCGCATGAGCGCCATCGCTACTTGATCTCTGACGAAGCTCAGGTTCCCACCTTCCATTGTCACTGTCATCACAAATGGGCAGCGTGTTCTGACCATGGTGCACATAGACACAGCTATGGTGATGAATAAAACGAACGGTTCCTACGTGGGTAAAGAAAGTGGTGTGGAGTATATTTGAATATACCTGATTTTTGTTAAAAAAAAAATAAAATTGAAACCTGTTTTTTGAAATTGAAACTTTAAGAATTAATACTTAATTAGATGTGGATTGCCGAAGGGAGGCCAATTATTTTCAAAGATAGTTCGAATTAATACTGAATTATTATTTGCGCACATATGCAAAATGATGTTGAGGTGAATGATGATCAGATTCAATACTGGAAACGGTTTATCGAACTAATTGGAATAGTTCGAGATTTATGTCAAATCAATGGCTTTACCGTTTGGTTTTGGTTGATCGATCAAGAGGCCTAATTTTCATTGATAGACAATAAATCATTAGTAATTGCTTATATTGTCGCCAAAAATTATGGATGTACTGTTTATTTTAACATATTGGTCTATCATGTTCGTATTTACCTAAAATTTATAAGATTTATTGAACGAAGGGAGATAAGTTATTAAACTACATTATTAATGTACCCTAAAGTTGTGGGGTAGCATTTCACCCCCATTATTGCATATGATGAATACAGTCATATCTAGATACCCAATTAAAATGGGATCAATGGCGATACTAAATGAGATTGCAATATCTCTAAATAAGGAAGTAAATAGACTTCCACGAGACATCAACATTGCTAGTCATATTATATGTTGACTATAAATGTAATAAACTTATAAATGGATGTATAAAGGTTTGAAATAAGCAAATACGTTACTTTGGACTTCTGGTTTCGTAAAAAATTTATACAATTGCGATGCCAATTTTTTTATTAAAAGTATATGAACTTTCATTATTCATTTTGTCGAAATTTTGTATCGAAAATTGGTTCTGTTTAATTTTAATTAATTATTTAAGTATAAATCATTATTTGGTAATGAGAATTAAGCCGCTTAATTACATGAATTACAACGTGGTGGTGGAGAAGGAAGCAGGAGAAAGAAAATTGAATTTTTTTTTATTTCTAATTTTTTTAATAATTTATTTGTGACCCGTTTGCATTTTTAAAAAAAACTTGAGAGTGTGTTGCAATTAGTTCTTTAATTTTCTTTTCTTTTCTTTTTATTTTATTTAAATATGAGAATATATTCGTTATTTTACAACTTTTTATTGAGAAATTGGATGAAAAATAATAAAAATGATGATTTCCGCAATGAAATGTTGAAATAGGAGTGAAAATGCAAAAACAATGCAACGTTGAGACGTTTTGCACAACAAACTCCATATATAGAGAACATTTTGTGCTAATAACCCATATTATTAATAAAGATAACTAAATTACTTAGTGAAACTAAAATTGATATGTATACTCATTTTCTTGTCTTCTTTCAAGAAGGCAATGAAAAATAAACATAAATATTAGTTTTAGTATCTTGAAGTTTGTTACAACTTACTTTTTTAATTCAATTTGTTTCCTTTTTTATATTAGTTTCATCCTTCTATCACTTAGGATTCGAATATGGTGAAAGTTTCATGCACAGTTTTGAACGAGAGAATTGAATCCTCTTTTCAACTTATTGAAAATGTAAAAACGTAGTAAATCCTTAAAAAATAGGGAAATTACGTAACTCTGAATAAAAGTGGTCGGTATTACGAATTATCGATCAATATTACATAGTAATTTACTTTGTAACATTAATTAATTGGGTTTATAACTAAAGACGAAATTATATGTTTATTCCATCTGCACTCTTTTATCGAACAAAATGCTTATGATACCATTTATGACAATATAGTACATAGTCAATGGTTTTAATTGGTGACGAATGATCATCGTAGAAAAAATGGCACCGATCATCATCATATAAAATTTAATAGCAACTTCCAATTCTTGTTATGCGTTTTGATTAAATATACGACAATTCTTTTTAAAATTAATTTATATCGTATTAACATTCAATTTCTCTCATATATTACTTTAAAAGTCGTACAAAATGACCTAAATACATCTCAGAGATTTTACAACTTGTCATTAAGTCATTTTCTGGCAATCAATAGTCAATGTCGAAAGGGCATTATTTCAACACACGTACGATATCGTAGAATATTAATCTGGGATTTTTTTCTTTTCTTTTCACACCCCCCATTTGGAGAATGTGTGATAAAAAATTAAGAAATTTTTTTAAATTTACGCATAAAATATTTTATTGTGAGGATGTGAGATTGAAAATGACTTTTCGAAAAATAGTAGATAAACAGAGGCGAAAGTTTCTTTCACATGGCCCACAAAAACTAACATCATAAACAAATTCATTTCTTCTGAAAACTTTTGAAAAGTCGAAAGATAATTCTAAAATTAAGAATTTATTTTTGAATATGTTTGAATAATTTTTTAAAAATGATTTGTTTGGATAAAAGAGTATCTAAAAGAAGCTGACCTAACGTCATTTCTTCTGAAAACTTTTCTGAAAGAAATATGAGCAAAAGCAAAAGCAAAAGCACTGCCAAATAAGTTACATATTGACCAAAATTTCAATATTTTATGCTCGTGGTTGATGTAAATTAAAATTTAATTTTTAATAATTTTTTATAAAAGTAAATGAATGTCTCTTGCAAAGAAGAATTCGTAGAGATTTTCCTAGAATCCCAGTTGGGTGCTAAACCCTTCATTTCAGCCAGCCTACTCCGAAGCATGCATTTACATTAAAGATAAGAATGCTCGAAGTGGTCTTTTTGTAAATTGACAGTGTTTGATTTTTCCTGTTCTCATGAGCACATTTAGGTAGAAAAATTCACTGGCCTTAAAGCCTCCACGTTAGAGCAAGGGTTTTGTATTGATTTTTTCTTCTTTTGCTTCTTAATTATTTTTAACAATAAATTTATACAATCAAATGTTGATCGAGCTTTTCCTACTATTAATTTAGAGAAGATTTTGGTTTTAGTTATACGCTATAACTTTACGAGCGACTTTGCAAATTAATTTATACTTAATTGAGCGGATTTTTATATATTTTTGCGTAGAATATATTAATTTTAGATTTCATAATGGATTCAATTGGCTTGAAAAGGACGTTTTGGGCTTAATTGAGGTTGATTCGATGTAAATTGAAGATTATCAAGATTGCATGTAATCAACTGGAAGGAATTCAAAAGTTTTGAGAATTAAATTCAACAATTGAAAAGTTCGTGAACTGAATTATAAGCTTTTAGAATTTGGTTTGGATCAATTACGAATGATGGTGGAATTTGGAAGATTAAGTTTTAAATATTCAAAAAAAAAAAAAAAAGATCCGAGTTGCACATAGAAAAAATCCGAGTTGAACAAGAGAAGAAAGTCAGGGACCAAAATGCAACAAGGGGTAACCCTTGTGCCTTACGATCTCAAAGGCTTGGGCGATAGCAAGGACTTGAAATTCAGAAAGAAAGCAAATATGGCTAACTGTGCGATAGCACCCAAAAAATTTGTGCGATCGCACATGTCGATATATCGAAACATCTGAAAACATAGTAAATATTTATGTAAATTTTTGTGTAAACCCTCAATTCACTCCCGTCCCTCCAGCCCAATTCATAATTATTTATTATTATTATTATTATTATTATTATTATTTTGCGTATTAGCTGTTCTAAAAATTTTCGTGGATCCGCTCCCGCTTAAATGATCTGTTTCTTTAAAAACAATCCAACACATATATTTAAAAGAATTAAATTTTAATTATGACGAAAAACCAAGAAATTATAAGTTGACGTAAGAGCAAACATGATAAGGATTAATCTATGTGTACATAGGTGTACACAGTAGCGTGGACCTTACCCTACTCACATCATGACATCTTCTATGTGTACATCTATGTACACATAGCACTTCCCAGATGATAATTGGTTATGAGTTTTTTGTTATTTTACGAATAAAGTGATTGAAATTGACACAAAATCGTTATCATTAGTATGGGCAGTCAAAAAAGGCAGGTGTTAAATATTTGAAAGCTACGTCACGCCTGATTTAATCAACAGTATGGATATTTCCTCCAATTACAAATCTTCGTTTCCTCCAAGCAAGGGACTATGACCAATGGCGCCATGGAAAAAAGACCAAGAAAAATGCAACAATATTCATAGGCTTAATTAACTATATTGAGTAAAATTACGTGTACTCATTGCCGATCTAAAATTGAAATTGAATCAGTTGAAGGTTCTCATTTACTTGAGCAAAAAGCTTTCATAGACCCAAGATCATGTTGAGGGAGGTCGGCAGGGGCGGACCTACACAGGGGCCTACAGGGGTACGTGGCCCTGTAGATTTTGAGATTTTTTTTAATTAAATATAAAAAGAAAAAAAAATATGTAAAACCTACATTTCATTTCTTTCCAGCAGCCTAGCTCCCTGAGTCGTCTCTCTTCTCAGTTCTCTCATGTCTCCAAAATCCATCCCGTAATCCCATTTCTCTTCTTCTCTCTCCCAAAAAAAAAATAATTTGAAAGTTAGATTGTGCCCCCCTAATTTTGAAAGTCTGCGTCCGCCCCTGGAGGTCGGAATCGAATTGACATAGAAATATCATTTATGACATGGTAGAGGAAGTAATCCTCCTTGACGGTACACCATCTAAACCAACCAAATAGGAAAAAAATGACATGATTGTCTAGATAAATGCCTCAAGGCCTAGTTCTCGTGATAACATCGTAGACGATCTCACGAACCAATTAGAATCTTTTAAAAAGCGGTGGCATAGAACTCTAAGTCAGAATATTATAGCTTGAAATAATCTGAACATTACGTTCGAGTTCGTCAACCTATATGAAGGGATGTAGAATGAACGAGAAAGTGATCCAAACCGATAAATTCCCTTTGTATTATCACTCAAAATTCCAATAAAGATGCATACAATATTATTAGTCTTTTCAAATTTCTTTTGAGATGGTATTATGATATATACATAGCTTATGGTTTCGACGGTTGGACCTATAGGGTGTATGCGAATGGAATTATTAAGGGAGAAATTTCAGAGTTTCGAGAAATTAAAGTGGAAACACAAAAGAAAAAAAATAATTATATTTAGGAAGAACGAATGAAAAGTGGAATTGATAAGCTCTTCCTCCATGTCAGTCGGCAGACACGGAGAAATGCACTTTAAAATTTAAAGAAGGTCAAAGAATTTGCTTATGCTTCGACATAGCCACTAGGTAAAAAATTAATTTTTTATTAGATTTTAATAAAAATTTATAAAATATATAATTAAAAATTTAATAATAAAAATGTGAATCTCATTAGATAGGTAATCGAAAATGAGTTTTAATAAAAATAAATTTTTAAAAAATGAGAGCCAAACATATGCATAGTTAAAGTAAAACAAAATTAATATTTAACAACCATTAAAACAAGAGTAATAATATTTAATCTCATGGACGTTAAAAGTTAAAATATCAATCTAGATGGTACTAAGGGGATATTAAATGATAAGTACAATTAAATAAGTCACTCAATTCATTTCATTGAACTTATCACATTACACCACATAGACAGACGTTGTTAGATAACATTATTATTAAAACAAAATTATTTTTTTGTCAAACTCATTTTGAATTACACATTTTTACCATGAAATATTCTGTACGTAACCACAAATTTTTTTCCTACTTTTTAATTGAGCATTCTTTAAAAAATCACTATTCTAAACTATTTTTGTCAAAAAAAAAATCTCATTTTAATGATTGTCAAATATGGGCTAAATGAGATGGACATGTAGAGCTTGTTTGATGTAGCTTTTTTAAGAATATATTTTGTAAAATAGAAATTTCACGAGGACTTCCCGGAAGAGCTTCCAGATGGATTGCCGCCGAACCGCCATTTCGTGGTGATAATTTTGATGATGATGAGGTTTCTACTCCATCAAATTCGAGGGCGAATTTTTCTCAACCCGTGGAGAATGATGAAAGTAAAATAATAATTTTATTTAATTTCGGATTTGTTCGTTTTTGACGAATTGTTAGTCTAATTTGATTGAAAACGGGCCAATGATCACAATTCAGGGCCTTTGGCCCTGATGCACGTTAAATTTTGGGCAAATTCCATCGTTTAGACCCTCAATTAAGCTCTTTTGCCGTTTATGGTAATTTTTGTTTTGATAATATATTAGTCAAATAAACTCATATTTGATTTTCGTTTGTTGGGAGATGATCCTGATGATTAGGAGAATCAAGATCCGTCATTATCTCAATTTTTTTCCATTTTTGAAAAAAAATAATATTTTTTATTTTTAGATAATTTCTTTCCGAATTTTCTTAGGGTTTCACTATTTAAACGTTGTAATCCCTTTGAGGCAGCTCAACTTTGAATAAAATAAAGTTTTTGTTGAATTTCTCTTGATTGAAATGCTTTTTGTGAGATTTTTGTCTTTCCTATAATCTTCCCATCAGTATAGATGTTATAAGTATACGTGCAAAATTAATTGATTAAAATAGAATTTTAAAGAATTTATTTTAAAAAAAAAAGACGTAATTTTCCAAGAAAGCTTCAAGGAATATACTCGTAAATTCGCTAGTGAGGTCCGTGAGGATGATGTAGAACATTTTCCACATATGACTATGCAACGTCAACACATACGTAGATTCCTTGTTCCTATTATGTTATCTCAAAAAGTCCGACAACTCAACCTCTAAAGCTAAATTTCAACTCCGGCCTTACCCCTCCACCTTCCTCTATATATATACCAATAACACTCATGAAAACTGCATTAATTTCTTTCACTATATTGAAACCCCACAGCCAAAGAAAAAGCCAACCTTTAACTCTTCATAAATTCACCATATTTTACCAGAAATGCCGAGAAAAGGGATGAGGTGTTTGTTATTTTCACCGAAAGTATCTACTTCTTCTTCTTCTCCTTCGCCATCGCCATCGCCATCGCGATCGCGATTTGGATTCTCGCCAGCTAGGCCGAGTTTTTCGGAGTCAGTGATGAATCGAACTCTGGAAATGGCTGAGCCTATAATCATGAAATGGGACCCAGAATCATCCACTTTTGCCAAGGTTACTTCTTTATTTTACGATAATCGCAAGGAAGCAATAGATTTCATCAAGTGGGTGAGAAATCTACAAAAGGCTATGAAACTTTTCATCACGGGAAACTCTAATTCAGAAAAAATAGTCCGTGCGCAAAATTTGATGCAGATTGCCATGAAAAGACTCCAGAAGGAGTTTTATCAGATATTGTCCATGAATCGAGCACATTTGGATCCTGAATCGGTTTCCACACGGTCCTCGATTACCTCGATTCATTCGAGCGTATCAGATTTTTATGATGAGGACGATGATGATGATATCAGGAATGTGAACGAGTCAATAACAGAAGTAGAAGACGCCTCAAGTATTGCAATGGCAGATTTAAAATTAATTGCCGATTGTATGATTTCTTGTGGATATGCCAAAGAATGTTTGAAAATATACACAATTATTCGAAAATCGATAGTCGATGAAGGTATTTTCAAGCTTGGTGTGGTAAAATTAAGTGCTTCGCAGGTACACAAAATGGATTGGAATGCTCTGGAATTGAGAATCAATCATTGGCTCAATGCAGTGAGAACTGCAGTGAAGACTCTATTCAATGGAGAAAGAATCCTCTGTGATCATGTGTTTGCCTCTTCAGATTCGATCAGAGAGTCGTGTTTTAACGAAATTACAAAAGAAGGAGCCATGATTTTGTTCGGATTTCCTGAAAATGTGGCCAAAAACAGCAAAAAATTGTCGGAGAAAGTTTTCCGTATGCTGGACATGTACACCGGCATCTCCGATCAATGGCCGGAGATTGATTCTATATTCTCCTTCGATTCATCATCCAGCATCAAATCTCAGGCGTTGATGTCACTCGTCGGGCTCGGCGAGCATACACAGACAGCGTTAAAAGTCTTTGAATCGGCTATCCTCAAGGATTCTTCTAAATCTCCAGTTGCCGGTGCCGGAATTCATAATCTCACGATCGAAGTGATGAATTATTTGTCAAATCTCTCTGATTATAGCAATATTCTCCCCGATATCCTAGCTGATCAACCACCGCCGTCGAATAATTCAGTGCCGGAATCATACTTCGGATTTACCGATTCCGACGAATCAACGGCACCACCAATTACTCGACACATGGCATGGATTATTTTGGTTCTCCTTTGCAAACTCGACGTCAAAGCGAAGTATTACAAAGACGTTTCACTTTCTTACCTGTTTCTAGCCAACAATCTTCAACACATCGTCGTAAAGGTCCGAACGTCAAATCTGAAATACCTCCTCGGCGACGAGTGGCTATCGAAACACGAGGCTAAGGTCCAACAATTTGCAGCGACCTATGAACGGCTGGGATGGAGCCACGTCACCAACGCTCTGCCGGAGGATCCAACGACTGTGAGTACGTTGGAACAAGTTAAGGAAATTTTCAAGAAATTTAATTCGTTATTCGACCAGGTGTACCGAAAGCAATCTGTGTGCGTTGTACTTGATAGCAAGCTCCGAGATGATATAAAAGTGAGATTAGCCAGAAAAATATTTCGGGGTTATCAGGCGTTTTACAATGCTCATAGTGCAACAATGCGACGAGAGAGAAATTCGACAGCCGTGGTTAGATTTGCCCCTGAGGACGTTGGACATCGTTTGTCGGATTTGTTTTTTGGAACCATTGATTCAGGGAGTTATTTGTCATTTGAGCCTTCGACCTCACATTCGCAGGGACCATGATATCGTAAAGAGTTGCAAATTACAATTTTGTATTATTATTTCACCGCTCATATGTTCGGATAAACCACGATGAACATGATTCCATGTGTTTAGTTGTCCTCGTTGAGTTTCAAATATTTTGTATATTCATAAATACATTCTTTGCTTTCTATACTTTATATCTTCAAAATTTGTATATGCACAAGAGAGCTTATTACTATAAAGATATTATCTTTTTCTCAATATGATATTATCGTCAATGCGATAGCTTAACGTGCATCAGAACAAATCAAATTTCTTAGGCAACATCATTCATAAATAAATTATATGTTGGGTCAACAAACAATACTTCTATTGAAAAAAGGGGGTGCGGGGGGGAGGGGGGGGGGGGGGGTCGTATTAAGGAGAGGAGAGAAGTAGGACAAAACAGGAGGCAGGGGAAGGGGACGTAAAGTTAAGGAACCACAATGAAGCCAAAAGATTGCGTACATTAATAATAGGAGAAATGCTATTCATCCCTACTGGGGATGCATCTCCAGTCTATGTGGCGTTAATGTGGTATTAAATGATAGGTGAAATTAAATAATTTATTTAATTTCACCTATTATTTAACCAATTATTTATATCCACATAGATTGTGGATACATCCCACTGGGGATGAATAACATTTTTCTTAATAATAAGTACGCTGAAAAATAAGCAATGATTTTGTCACATTGACGAGAACCAGCTAGCGATTTGATTTGCAGTCCTCAATTTTGAAAACGGCGTGGTCTTCAAATTGTTTAGGATGTTGGAAGATTGACACGTTTATTCTTCAAATTTTTAGCTAAGTCAAATAACGGTTGCTACCTAAGCTGGAATAATTCCTCGTCTTTGTTTTTTGTTTGGTTTCACAAAATAACAGTTCTAAAAGACTTGTCTACTTTTGAAATGACACAGTGCCTGCCGTCATAGAAGAAAGTTCCACGTCTTAAAAAAGTGTGTTCACATAGCCCAAAAATTAAGTGCCTGCTAAGATTTGTTGATTCCTCCTTTAGCCTATTGGAAAAAATGTAGGAACATGCATAAAATAGGGGTGGACTCGACAAACTAAGCTTGGAGTGAATTTTCGAGCTTGATTCTAGTGATGGATTTTATAGTGATATGGGGTGAATTACATTTGTGCCTAAGCTACTTTTGGATAAAACGATAACGGTACCCCACATCAAGTTGGTAACCAAACTAGTGGTCCCGAAAATTCCCCTCTAGTGGGTGAATAGCACAAAAACATGCTTGAAATAGGTAGGTCCAAGGGTGTGGGCTTGGAGTAGGTTCCTAATCTTGATTCTGACCGATATACGATTAATTGCATTTATGTCCGGAGCTATAATTTTTGGACAAAATGATGACCATACCCTATATCGGTTTTAAAAGTGCTTGAATATATAAATAGATAAAAACGAGGGTGGATAGTACTTGTGGATCTATTGGTATATATAATTTAAAATAAATTTGACCATCTATAATTGATTCATAGATTTTGTGAGACGGAGTATAAATAATATGAATTAAATTAATAGTACATTCATTTTATACAATTAGTTTGACATCCCTTGATGTGTCAACATGTTATTCAAATTAATGTTCATGATTTTGATATATTAATGTACATATAACAGTTTTGAAACAATATAATCCTTGTTTGATGTCCATTATTTTATGAGTTTTGCTATACAGACATGGTCGGTGACGGACTCAAAAACAGGGGTTTGATGTGGCTTTCATTCGGGCGTTGATTTGGATGGCCCACAATTCAAATCAAGGGCCGAGGTGTCGCCCTTGATTTGAATATGCGGTAAAAAATGAGTGAGGAAAAATAAATTTTGAAATAACGAGAATCAACGGGGTCATAGTAAAAAAATTACTTTCTTCATATGGTGCATATATTGTATGTATTTTTGTAACAGTCAATTTGAATGTAAATATATGTCTTCTAGAGTCTGGACTCGCTAAGAATTTAAACTGTAACTGCTGGGTCAATCAAACATTCGAAAAATTTAAACAACTAGTTGGGTACCCAACTAGTTGGATTCAGTCAAATTGAATTTTTTAAAAGATAAAGCAATCTTCCTTTTGAATATTTAAACAACCATGAAAGACATCCCCAGTTATAACCAGAACTAGTTGGGTATACAAAAAGCTACAAGTTGAAACAGCATTAATAACAAATTAATATATACCTAAAACTAGGGTCATTGAAGAAGTTATTTCTACACATCCCATTAATTTTTGGCTGGCAGAAGTCAATTAATTTCGTTGACCTGATCAATTTCCCGAAAATTTACAACATGCGTACATGACTATGTGCCAAGTAGAGAAGTGGTAAAGAATGTTCCGATTGTCCCTGTCAATGCAAGTCGAGAGAGAATAATATGAAATGATGAGCATGTAAGAAAAGCAGAGTCGAGAGTTATCAATTGGTCCCCTTGACATAAAAAATCTTTAAAACACTATTGTAAAAAGATTTTTTGTCATGTCTCTGCTTACTTGTATATTACATACATACTCAAACACAAATCATTAGGCACTAATATTATCCGACCAAGGAAAAAGGCCGACAAACATTAACACCCTGATGGTAAGTCAAGCATCGGTACAAAGTAAATGAGATTGTGTTAGGAGAGACAAACAAGAAGAGTTTTGACTAGTTCATAAAATGTGTACCTTTATTTTACCCGTGCATGAATATTTATAGAGAAATCCACGTTGAACAATGTTTAGGCATGCAACCTTAGTACACGTTGTGTTCTCATTGATTCACGTGACTCAATACTGAGTTACGGTAAGTTTCCTTCCGTGATTTTATTTCCTTGTACAACTGGGATTGCTCGTAGATATTGATTCATAAGAATTAAGATTATCCTTGAACCTCAAATATTCACGTATTAATTTTTAGGTATTGACAATGTAATTTGCTTATTTAATACTTCCTGCCTAGAGTGCATCCAAGCCAAGGTTCGAAAATAATGGCAACCTTCGTTTGTCAATTATTTGATTGCTTTGTACCCCTATTGTTTTGAATTCATGAGTTTGTTCTGTTGAAAATCCTCGGCAGTTAGTCCTTTTAGTAGGCTACTTTCAGTGAAAGTGGACGTGATTGGTGGGAGTGTAGTTGAGCTTTTACAGCGTAATGGACTTTCTTTGTGAGTCTGTGGAGTATTGGGCCCTTTTAAGCCTCCTGAATATTTTCCACTACTTTCTGGATAGAGGAAATTACACCCTGGCCTGTTTTTAAGTTTTCATTTTCATTAATACATAATGAGGTTTATAAGTTCAGAAATCGGGTTTTTTAAGTAATTAATTATATTTTTAATTAAACTAACAACTACCGCCATTTACGTATAATTGGAGAGAGAAGGCGGTTTAAATATGTAAGGTTATCACTAATAACATTTTAATTCCCAAACATCACCTCTTTTGGGAAAAACAAACCTCTTATAATCTTCACTTCCCGCCGTCCTGCCGTCCCCAAAACCTAAGATTTCAAAATCAAGTTTGAGAGAAAACCTAAATCATTCTAAAAGCCAAGAGTGTCCGTTGAGGGAGAAGTCGAAACAAGAGAAAGAAGCCCAAGGTGAAATCTGTGACCGGATTTATAGCAATGGCAAAAACGAGGAGTTGTGACCGGAAGACACAACCCAAAGCCGGAGACACACATGTGACCGCACAAGGAAGGGAGAAGATGTCGATGGCGCCGAAGGGGGATCGTACACAAATGCCTACCTCGCCGGCGGCGGAGAATCCGAAACGGCAAAAGAAATTACGTGATGAAATGCCCGGAAAATCTACGGCTAAATCGAAGAAGGTAAGTCCGTTTCTGGGCAATTGGCTTTGTTGGAATTTCATTTGTGACCTTTCTATTGCAATTTGTGACCTCATTCTTCTGTTTGAATGTAACGGTAATATTCGGGTCACAGTTCTTCGAATGATTTGTGACCTCGATCTTAAAATAGGCAGAAATTTTGTCTTTCATTTCATGGTTCATGAGTGATCACAACTTATCTATTGTGATGCAGTACTGGAAGTATATAATTCCAGAAGATCAGTGGTTTCCAGGAAAAATTACCACAAATATTGCAAAAAATGTTATGTCGAATTTCACGTCTAAATTCGATGAGGAACAGAGGACTATCCTGGCGAACACATGTTTCTCTTTCTTCCTGGAATGCAACGAAATTGTTCTGCAGCCCCAACTAATACACTACTTTTTGATCAGGGAAGTGAAGCAGCCGAATCCTAATGAGATGTGGTTTAAGGTTGCGAATAGATTTTTGAGATTTTCATTGTGTGAATTTTGTTTGGTGACGGGTCTTAGATATATGGTGATGACATTAGGAAGGAGATTGACAAAATTCCCTCTAGGATCAAGGGTACATACTTTGGGGAATTGAAGTTGGTTACCAATGAAGACGTTAGAGATGTATTCTTGAGTGTGTCAGACATTGATGCTCATGATGTTGTGAGGCTTGGGATTCTTTATTTGATTACTTCATACCTATTCTCCACATCTTATAAGAAGGTGGTTGACAACTACTTGTTTGCACTAGTAGAAGATTTTGAGTTATTGGAAATGTTCCCTTGGGGTAAAGAGTTGTTTGAAATGTCTATAAAATCTCTGAAGGAGGGTTTAGGTCGCAGGAATCCACATTATAGACTGAAGGGGTTTTTGGTTGCATTTCAAGTTTGGATATACGAGTCTATTCCCAGCCTTAATGGACCCGTAACGAATAAAATGGGGAATGGTTTCCCACGCATTGTGAACTGGATGTCAGACAAACAGCCCTCGGCCGTGAAATTGGATGAAGATGTATTCTCTCATCCTAATGTAAGTTTTAAAATACTGCTTTGCAATGAACACGAATATGGGTCACATATTCCTTTATATAGGTCACAAAGTATCTTTTATGCATGCACAATTCACAATGTCACATTCTTGCATCCATATATTTAGTTTCTAATCGCAGATTATAAGGTCACAGATGTTTGTCTATAGGTTACAGATTTGTGTACATAGGTCACATGGTCACAGAATGTTGTCTGCAGGTCACAGACTTGTATACTTTTGTCGCAAGGTCACATAATTTTCAATAGGTCACAAAATCAGATTTTTTCATTATCAGAACACAGTCATTTACTCTCTGCATGCACAGGTCACAGTCATTTGATCTCTAACAAGGGTTCCATTTGTGGGTTGTCACAGCTTGAAGTACGGCATATTGTCCCGTCTGATTTGGAGTTGGAGGCTCCATATATGAGTGGTGTTCCATACTCCAAACCAGAGCAACCTCAAGTCGGACACTTCAAGGATGCTAGCCATGCAGGTACGAGTGGAACACGGTTGCTAATGATCACAGATGGAAGAAAAGGTCATTCTAGCGATTTCGATGACGACGACGATGATTTCGTTGATACATCCCCAAAAAGGCAGAGGACATCATCTTACTTCACCCCCCAGACGAACGACAGCAAACACACGTGAATTATCCGTCAGAACCACAGACAGGAGACTTTCATACACCAGGTGAGCTCCAATCAACTCATGGAAATTACACTACGGAGCCAGAGAAAAGTGATGTTCATACCCCAAAGGAGCAGATGGCCACAACTGCACGTGGTGGACAACAATCAAATGTAAGTGCATTCATGTTTACTTTATACAAGTTAGAAATCATTTTGTCTCATGTTAAGAACCATATATGTCACATCAAATGTCCATTATGTTGTTTGGTACCTGTCCAAACACAGGTGATTGACCAGTTGAAGGATTTGTGTGGGCAAGTAACTGACATCAAGTTGAAGAATAGCGAACTAACGGCACAGCTCACTGAAGTCAAGTCACAGGTCATGTCATTGAGGGTGGAAAGGAACAGTAAAATCAATCAGATTATCTGCATGCAAGGCGAGATTAAGTGTGACATGGTGGATATAAGGGCCAACATGACTTTCCTGTCTGATTCTGTGAATGCGTTGATATCAAGTACAATGGATGCAATTTTAGAAAAAATGAATAACAAGAATGATGGGCGAGTCTTTGGGCTTCCAAATCAGCCAGAGAAAGTAAGAATTTAAACACTCGAGTCACAGTGTCACAGTCGCGAGTCACAGTTCATAGAGTCACAATTATTTTTCGTGTTCCATTCAGGTCACATGCAATGAGCCACCAATGGACCGGAAAGGCAAGGGTAAGATGGATCCTGCCGATGCAGTTGAATACCCGAACTTCCCTTCATTCGATTTGGGTATCTTTTCAACTCCAGTACCAGAACAAAAGCATGTTGGTGGTGATAGTGCCGGTGTGGCGGAACAAACCGAAAGTGATGATAAAGATGCATCAATGACCAAAGCAATAATTGTTGAGGACACGGTACGTTCATTTATTTCTCATTACAAGAACTCACACTCCCTCCACTTCACAAGTCACAACACTGATTGCACGTCACGAGTCACAAAGTCACATTTATTGATCAACAGGTCACAGAACACAGATCATAGTACACAAGCTACAATAACAATGGTGTTTTGCGTGTAGGTATCACCCCCTTCTGCACCGTCATCTGGATTACCTATTAAAAGGGCTCCAAGACCCACAAGAGTACTACAATCCCCATACATCACCGGTGCAGGAAAACAAACTAAGAATTCAGACACTATTATTGTTTTTGAAAATCACGACAAGCCTGCGGATGAGGTTGACGTTGCTGCATTCAATAACTGGTTCAACAGAGGCTATAAACCAAAAAACAAGTATGTAAGGGTCCAAATTTTTTGATTCGTTCTTAATGAACTAATGTACTAACATCGTTGTTCGAGTTAAGTATTGATTATTTTCTACGTTCAGGAAAAAATTTAATGACGCTGATGATGTAATTCGTCATCCCTTCGTCATTGGGTCACTGACGGTAGGTTCCAAATCATGGTGGCACGAGCTTGTATGCCCGGATTCTTCTCTTAGCAGCACGGTACGTTTCAAATATGCAGAAGTTTACTGTTGTCACATTTTATGTACACATTCACAAACCGCAAGTCACATATTTTTAAATATAGGTCACAGGTCACAAACTTTCATGCTCAGGTCACAAGTTTCCATTCCCAGTCACATTTGCATGCGGCCACACAACACACACTCCTAGGCACAGGTCACAGACATAAACGCCCGATCGTATCATTATTGCTGATTGTTGTTGTTTTTTCAGCACATGGACGTGTGTTTCTACTATCTACGTCAATTTGTGACAAAAAGTCCGCATGCCAAAGTGAATGCAACCACGACCGACTCATTGTTCCAGGCAAAGATAAAAAACCTGTTTCCCCAGTTCATGAAGGACCCGAAGGTGATAATGACAGATTCGTATATTGTTGACGTTGCCACTGGTGGCATGTTAGAACTTAATCGTCCTTGGGCAGAAGTTGAATACGTGCTGATGCCACTCTTGCCCACGAATCGTGCTCATTGGATGCTTGGTTGCCTGGCCATACGAAAGCATATACTATATGTGTTCCATTCCAGCTATAAGACGTACCGGGAGAAAATGGTTCATGTTGGGATCGAACCATTCGTAAAGATTATCCCCCAGCTGTTGGTGGGATTGGGCATCTGGAAAAGACATCTCGATGATGATACCGATGATCCCATGAGGATGACAGATCATGGTTCGAGAATGTTCCGCATCAACAGAATGGGTATACTTGTGACTTTTGTGTCTGTCCACAAACTCACCACTACACATATCATGGTGTGATCTTAAAATAGGCAGAAGTACACAGGTCACACGTCACGTACACACGCACAAGTCACGAACACTTTTATGCATATGGTTATGGGTCATGCACCACTTACTATGTTTGTTGTTTTCAGACATGACTGGGGAATCTTTGAAATTAAGTATGCGGAATACATGCTACATAACGACATGAAGTCTTTGTCGACGACGTTTGATGCTAGCCGTGCTAGGTTGGACATTGCAACATTGCTCTTCAAACATAAGGAGACCAAGAAGCTTTCAAAGTTAGTGAAGCCAAAAAGAGAGAGCATCGACGTATAGTGATAGTACAATGTCCGTTTTAGTTTCTAGTTGATGTTTTAGTTTCCAGTGGATAGGGGATGTTTTTATGCTTTTGAATGTCAGAAATATTGGATAGTGGATGTTTTAGTTTCCAGTGGATAGTGGATGTTTTAGTGTAATTCATGGATATTTCGGTTCATTTATGTCAATATAATAGATGTGCATTTCACATTTTGTCCAATGATGTTTTGGTTCCAATTAGCGCTGTCTACATTCATTGGTCATTTTTTCCACATCTCAAGTGCAGTGTCACAGCTAATGTGTCACAGTCACGAGCCACGACTAACATGTCACAGTCGTCACTAATAGCTAATCGGTCACAGTGTCACAATTAATGCCTAAAAGATCACAAAGTCACACTAACGACTATCAATCCACAGGTTACATGTCACAACTAATAGGTCACAGACAAGAGCTGCACTGGTCACAAATATCAATGTCATGTATTTTTCCATTCTGTCTGATGCCTTGCAATCATGGAATCACGGGTCACAAAAAAGTTGTTCCACCATCTCTGGTCACAGGTCACAAGTGAAACATGTCCGGTCACATGTATCACTTCTACGAATTCTTTCCAAGTAATTCAGCATTCTTTCACGTATCACAAAATGTTTTGACCTGATCTCATGGCACAGGTCACACAACTCAACTATATTTGTACACATAACTTAATGAAGTGAATTTGTTTATGTCGTTCGGTCGAAATCATAGGTCACACACGCGTAGTAAACAGAAATGCACATATCACAAATAAAATGAATTTCATTTCAAACAATCTACAGATATTTCAAGGTCGGATTACAAAAATGAATGAAAAAATTATTTGAAGTTCTTTATCATTTTCCAGAGTCACAATTCTGGCTTAATGGAATCAAATTGGTGCACGTCCTCCGATTGTGACCAAATGTTTGGCACCGTCCACATTTCAAGGTTTGTTTCCGCTCACCAGACGATCTTTTCCTCTTTCTCGCCGGCCTCCCCGAACTCCTCTTCTGGTTGGGTGGTAAGACAACTATGCTTTCTATTTCTTGAGTCACAGTCCATTCATTTCGATTACCGACTGGGTACACAGATTCCTGGTATGCATTCGCGTACGCCTCTCGTGTGTCCTACATGTACACGTACGCTGCTCTATGTTGACAACAAATGTGGAGCCCTCGTTCGAAACCGAAAATATTGTTTGGTTTGCTGGAGAAACCTGCACATAGAAAGTACATCACGTCACAGGTCACAAAGAAAATATTTAGGTCACACATATGGAATGATATGGCATATACTACAATTACCCTCATGGTCTTCAACTCTGTGCTCATTTCTCTAATTAATTTCTCGTATTTTGTTGACAGCTTCGTGAATGTGCTATTTGCCAGATCCCTATTCTTACAGCACCAAGATTGTACGGTTTCTCGCAATGACTCCAACAAAGCCACAATAGGATAGTTCTTTGCTGCTTTTGTGACCGCATTTACAGATTCAACTATATTAGATGTCATAGTGGAGTATCTGTTAGCCTGCATGTGGTATCGTGACCATCTTTCTGGTCCAACCTCATTCTACAGAATGTCACAAAATTGAATAAGAAATGAGTATACAAAGTCACGACATCATTTAGCGAGAGAAATTAAGAGCTCACCAAGTACCCCCTGATCTTTGTGTTGATCTTGTCTAGCTGTTGCATGTTGTACTCGTACTCTGTCAATGTATATGCACGCACAGCTGCATTGAATGCTTGAGTGATGTTGTGACCAGATTTTCCATAATATGATTTGAGGTTTTGTAGTAGATGGTATGTGCAAATCCCATGACTAGTTTGTGGATAAACACGTTCAATTGCATTTCTAATACTGTTGTGACGATTCGATACGAAGCATAGACCTTCTCTTGTTCCATAAGCGGACTTCAACTTTTCAAAAAACCAGGTCCATGATTTATCATTTTCATTATCTCCAATTCCAACTGCGAGTAAGTATATGTTGTTATTCGCATCTTGTGTACATGCAGTGAACAATGTACCGCCGTAGTGTCCAGTCAGGTATGTGCCGTCAACAACAATGACAGGTCTACAGTGTAACCATCCTCTAATTGATGCACCAAGTGCCATGAAGCAATACTTGAATCTACTGTGACTATCAACCTCGAATCCTGTGACCGATCCTGGATTTGCATGTTCAAGCATGTAAAAGTAGCTCGGTAGCAGTTGGTACGACTCTTTAGGATCACCTCTGATCATTTTCAAAGTCCTCTCACGGGATCTCCAAGCTTTAACATAGTTCAAGGAAACTCCGTAGGTATGTAAGATGTCATTACATATATCATTCGGAGTGTATATAGTACGCGATGATGTATACTTATACTTGATGAAGGAGGACACAACGGACGTTGTGACACACTGTGAGAACCTAAGACTATGTTCGAAGCACATGTGTGTCCATCACTAATCTTTCTAATCTTAAAGAGATCTGTTTTACTCATCCTTGAAGATCTACATATCCAATTGCACTCATCATGCGAACACTTGATTAGATACTCACCTTTGTCGGATCGAACAACCAGAAATTCGAACATGTTTTGTATGGCATAGAAACACAAGCTCAATTTCAAAACCTCCTTGTTCCGGAAAACCTGACCCTCTTCTACACAGCTCACATTAGGATTTGATACAATCGTGACCTCATATGCATTACTGTGACCTGAAGGTTCCACTGTTGCTTCACATATATCTCGTGCTACTTCCTGTAGCGAGTACAGCTCTGTTCCAGATTGTACAGTAGCCGAGACTGCCTGGGTGTGTGGAAAACTGAGACACTGATGTCTACTTTCTGACTCTGTGACCTCAATATTGATGGGATATTTGGAAGGATCACGATCCATACCTTTGAGAGTAATGTATGACAAAACATTGCTGTCACTTCTTATTCTGACTGGAGGCATATCATTTCTCAATTGGTATTTCATTGTGACCGCCACCCTTGTAGGATCCAAACCAAATTCTGTGACTACCGTGTCCAGCAGCTTCAAGTAACAACTATTACGATCGAGCATAACCAATGATGATTGTTCTCCAAACACCAAGACATATGCGGGTAACCCATTTCTGTATTCATGCACAAGCAATGTCAGTGGCATAGCACAATAAAGTCACAGCAAAATTAGACGGAGGTCACAATTTTTAACATCACCACACCAATTTGAAAGTCAGTTTTACAGTTTGGCAGCTTGATGATCGTACAGTAATATTTCGGTCACAATTCTAAATCTTGGTTACAAACGAAAACTTGGTCACAATTACAGTATAACTACACAATTGCAATTATCGAAATCTTGGTCACAATTACAGTCAACAACATGCAATTACTAATGAAGGCGTACTGAATTAAATTGGTCACAATTGCAAGTATCGTCTTTGTCTACACAGGTTGTCAATCACACACGCACTAAAATTTAGAAAAAGTCATTGAGGAGAGGAACACTTACGATTAAAGAGAGATAATCGCCTCCTGGAAAAGGTTGTGACCTGCCTCTACCCACAATTTTCCGATTGCAGAAATACGGTTTCGACTGGCCTGTAGACGTGATCTCAGCTATTAGAATTTCCGATTGCGTAATCCTCTGACCTCCAAGCTACTGTGACCTCCCAGCACCAATAAATTTCGAATTGCAGAGATCAATGGAGTCGGATGAAGAGATGCTTTGACGGGAATATTGTTTGGACGGAAATGTTGTTTTCAAATGGTAACGGCTTCCATGATTTCAGGGATTCTATTTAATCATTCCTAATTAACGTAATTTCCATATATAATTTATTATATATTTTTTAATTAGTAGAAACCTGATTTATGAATTTTGAAAGTATTTATTGTAAAAGTGAAATAGTGTTTCCTAATGGGCTGATATATGTATTGTTCCCTTCTGGATATCAACTAAAGAAAAACAAAATAGAGGAAATTACACCCAGACCTGGTTTTAAATTACCATTTTCATAAATCCTATAACAAGTTTAACTTTTCAAAAATCAGGTTATGATTAAAATATTTAATATTAATAATTAAATTACAAATTCCAATTAATTAGTTTTCATTTCCCCCCTCTCTGTGCCGTTTCTCTCTCTCTCTCTACCTCACTCCGATCTCTCTACTCTCTGGCTCCGGCTCCGGCTCCTCTCTTTTCCCTCGTCGCCGACACTGGTGCTCGAAGCAGCGACCAACACAGATCGTGGCTACGGCGGCGTTGGTGAGTTTTTTTTTGTTGTTCGATTTATTTTTCACTTTTCCCCAAACCCTCGATCTCGTCGCCGTCTCGACAATTGGTTGAGTCTTTTTTCGGTGGTACTGTAGGCATTTGTGCTAAGGATCGACAGTGATGGTGGCTCTAAAGGTGGCGGGTTGGAGTTAGTGTTGGCACGGGATTTTTTTTTTCTGTTTTTTGTTGGCGGCGGACGTAGTGTGGTTGGTTGTTCGTGTGTGTTCGGCGGTCGTGGAGGTGTGGATCTATTTGGGTGCGGTCGGGTGTGTTCTGGCGGCGGTTTTGGTGGATCTGGCGGTCGTATTTTTCTTTTTTTATTTTTTTAGTTTCAAGTTTGATCTATTGGATGGGTATGGTGGCTGTTCGCGGTGGTTGCTGTGGTGGTTTTTCAACGGCGCCGTGTTTGTTGGTGGCAGATCTGGAGATGGTCTCGGCGAGGTGTGGGGTCGTTGCAGACGGTGGTTTTTGTGGCTTTGTTTTTGTGGGGTCGTTGCAGACGGTGGTTTTCGGTGAGGTGTGGCTTTGTTTGTGGTGGTTTTTGTGGTGGGTGAAAGACAGTGGTGGTGCTTTTTTTTTGGTGTTACGGTGCAGGTGGCGGCGGCTGTTGTGGTGGTAGTGTGACGGGGGTGAAGGTGGTGGTTTGGGCGGTGTTGTGGCGAGGGCGGGGGCGGGGTAGTATTTGTGTCTAATTATTTGGTTAGTTTGTGACCAAAACATTGGCGGAGGATCGAGACTGGGGTGGGGTGTTTGGTGTATGCGACCGATATTTTGGTTCATTGTGACCATCGATAAACTGTGACCCATAATTTTTTGATCCGTGACCAATGAATTAAACTGTGACTTATAAAATTTTAATTTGTGACCTCGAAATAATTTTGTGACCAATTAATTTGATGTCTTGTGACCGTAAAATAAGTTGTGTGACTTATTAGTTTTGTGATTTTTGATCGATGAATAAATTGTGACTTTAAAATTTTTAATTTGTGACCGATGAACGAACTGTGACCTATAAAAATTTGAATTGTGATCGATAAATAAATTGAGACCTATGTAAATTTTGAATTGTGACCTAAAAAAAAATCCGTGACCAACTAATTTGGAAATCTGTGACTGTGTGACCTATAAATTTTGATCTGTGACCAACTAATTTTGAAATCTGTGACCAACGAATTAATTGTGACCTACAAAAATTTTGAGCTGTGACCGGAATAGTCGCCGGAATCGGAGCAGTCGCCGGAACGGTCGTGGGAGAATAGTGGTGATCGGAAAGTCGGTTGGGGTGGTGGAGGTGGGGTGGGGTAATTATATTAAATTAGAATTAAATATTTAATAAATAATTGATTTAATTATTCATTAATTATTAATTAAAAATTTTAAAAACCTGATTTGTGAATTTTCAAACTTGTTTTTGTATTTTTGAAAATGTGTAAAGTAAATACCTTATTTATGTATTGTTCCCAACAAAATATTAAGGGGAAGATTACATATTCAAGAAAATAAGTTTAGCCTATTTCAAAAATAAGAACACAAGTTTGAAATTTCCAAAATCAGATTTTTATTAAAAAAAATTTAAATTTTTATAATATAATTAACCCATCCCACCTTCACCACCCCTACAGCTCCGGCGACAGTTCCGGTCACCGTCCTACTCCGGCGAACTTTCCGACAACCGTTCCGGCGTCGATTTTTCCGACGACTGCTCCGCTATATTTTTTTGTACGGTTAACATGTTTTTTTTTACGGTCACAACCCAGGTCACAAGTCACATGTCACAAGTCACAAATCAAGTCACAGGCCAGGTCACAAGTCACAATGCATGATTGTTTGTTTATTAATCACATATTTTCAAATTTATTAGTTAATTTTTAATCACAAATTGTCCAATTTTTAAGGTCACAGTTAATCTAAATAGTTGGTCACATACACCACAACCATCATAGCTCCCATCCACCACCATGAGCACCACCATCACCACAGTCCCCATCCACCACCAACTAAAAACACACCCCAAAACCCACAGATTGTGGAGCTGCGATCTGGACATGGCGCATAGACCAAAACCAACACCACCACCAAGATCCACTACTACCACCATAGCCACCACCATATCCAACATAACCTCCACCACCGCTGGATCCAACAAAATCATAGCCGCGCAAACACCACCACCACAAGCACCACTACCACCACACAAAACATCGCCACCACCCCAACCATCAGATTTACCACCACAGGCTCCAACACATAAAACACCATCACCATCCCAACGCCAGATCCACAACCACCACCACCCAAACTGCCGATCTCCACAACCACACCTCAGATCCCTCCCCCAATTTTTTCTGCGGCGGCGAGTTCGAAGCAGCTTTGCACCGCCTTTCGACACCTCTGTGAACAAACAGAGACCGATTTGAGCCTTCTCGTAGCGCAGTGGCCTCCTAGCACCATGGACAGTTGCATCGCAGTGCTCGGTGGAGCCTTCTCGACGGACTACAGCAGCGTCGGCTCACAGGGAGAGGACGGAGAGAGCGCCACGAGTAGCGACGCGATTCTTCCGATGGCGATTCTTCCGATGGCGATTCAGGAGGAGAGAGACGAGAGAGGATGGGTTTGGGGAAATGAGGTGGGTTTGGTAATTAATTAGGAATTGAAATGTATATATTTATTTTATAAAAATATTAATTAAAATAAAATATCTGATTTTAGAAATGTGAAACTTCAAATCTGATTTTGGAAATGTTGATACATAAAACAATGTTTTGTATAATTACCACAATATTAAGCCTCTGTTTAAGTCCATTTCTTTGAAAAAAATGCATTTTTAAATAGTATTTTGACCTCATTTCACCCACTCATTTTTCAATAAAATAATATTACGCATAAATCCAAAACTTTTTCTTATTTTTTAACTACCCATTTCTCATAAATATACCATACAGAAATGCATTTTTTTTTAATAAAAACAGGGCTCAAACAAGTCCTAAAGAATATAACGAAGTGGGGGTTTGCAGCTCTCGAATCTCATTTACATTTGCAAATATGACAATTGGATATATGTCTTTTATCTCTTTCCAAATTAATACAATGCAACATTAAAAGTTTGTTTGATACAAATTTTTCAATTGAAAAATGATTGTTTGAGAATGTGTGATTGAAAAGTGAAAAAAAAAATTGTAGATCATGTAGGATGTATAGTTGAAAATAATAATTAAAAAAAAAAAATCTATGCTAAACAAGCCCTTGTTGGGATAACCATATTTTGAATATACTTTTCTTAACCCGATGATTTCGTACACTAAAAACTCAAAAATTTGAGCAATAATTTTAGGATTAAAACTCAAAAACAAAATGAAAATTACATTTTAACAGAATTTGGAAAGAAAATGGTTTAGAAATCATTTATACAAAATCATACTTTTAATGTAGGAACATGCTTGAAATGGGGGTGGACTCGACGACTAAGCTTGGAGTGAATTTTCGAGCTTGATTATAGGTGATATAGGTTTGAAATGGGTAGATCCAATGTGGGGGTGGGGGTGGGGGCGTGGGGTGGGGTGGGGGCTTGTGATGGATTTTTGGATTTTATAGTGATATGGGGTGAATTACATTTGTGCATTAGCTACTTTTGGATAAAATGATAGCGAAACCTCCACATCAAGTTGGTAACTAAATTAGTGGTCCCATATTCGAGCCAATGTTGGAACATTCCCCTGTAGTGGGTGAATAACACAAAAACATGCTTGAAATAGGTTCTTAATCTTGATTCTGAGTGATATACGATTAATTGCATTTATGTCATGAGCTATAATTTTTGGAAAAAATGATGGGGGTACTTTTCAGTTTACCCTTGTCAAACGTGCCATTTTCCATTTTGCCGAAAAATTTTTACCATTCACCACAATATCCTTGCAAGGCTAAAAAGTCGAAAATATCCTTAAAATGTTATATAAATTATAAAAAATGGTATTATTTAAAAGAAAATCATACCCTTTTTTAAGTTATAAAAAATTCCAACAATTTTCACTTAAAATTTCGAAACTACTTTCTTTATCTGTTTATTCCAACACAGATAAAAATTGTTTCATTTTTCCTCCACTTCAAACTTGAAAACAGATAAATTTATCAAACGCATAAGAAAGAAATATTATTCACAGCCATCAGTGAAATCGGTAAGTATATTTTTACATATTTTTAATTTCGTTTCAGTTAAGTCCATTTTTTATTCTTTAAATCTTATGTATATGAAAATTTTATGATCTTTAAATAGACTTATAATCGATTTTTTTAAATAAAAATGAGAAAAAAAATTCATCTGTATGAGATTTTCAGATCAGTGGTCGAAGAAAAACTACCCGGACATCCGGGCCCGGACTACCGGACGGTCCCCAGACGTCCGGGTATTCCGGGCCCGGACTACCCGGAAGTCCGGACCCGGATTGTCCGGACCGGCAGTCTGGACCCGGAATGCCCGGACTGTCCGGACCGACCATTCGGGCCGGACAGTTCGGACCGTCCCCGGACTTCCGGGCAGTTCAGGTCCGGACTGCCTGGACGACCGGGTAGTGTGGGTCGTCGATGTTTATTTTTTTCCACGTTAATAACAAATTTTTTTTTAATGCAGCAGATATGGTTGAAATACCGGTTCTTTATTTTGGTGAATTTGAAGAAAATGAAAATGGTCTATGGGTGTGGAAATGGACAGGTGATATATATGGCTCAATTTCAATTGTATTGACATCAAATACATCGTATGCAGAAATGTATAGTGAGATACATGACGTGCTCAACATCGATCCCTCACAGTACGACATTGAATTGAGATTTTTATTCAACAATGAGCATACGTCCATTCCAATTCCACCTACAAAGGTTACTTCTAGAAATGACATCAAAACTTTAATTGCATTGAACGAAGATCGCATGACTACTCCTGTTTGCATAACTTTAGTACAAAAGAATGTCCCCGAAAGTGAACACGAAGATCTCGATGGAGGGGATCGTAATGTGAATAATTTTTGGAACACAGTGGAGATAGCTCGTGAGGATGATGTGGTTATTTCTACTACAATTGTTCATCATCATGTTATCACCGTTACACACAGAATTCCCTCGATAGTTGATGACAACGAGAATGAAAATGAATTTACGAATGAGGATTTGATTGCTTTATCCGGTCGAAGACATGGGTCGGGTTCACAAGGTGGGATGAGCTCACGTACCTCTAATTGTTCTCGTACAGTTCCTGACGATGAAAATTTATATGTCGAGCAACTGTTCGAAACAAAGAAAGATTTGCAGGAAGCTGTGCACCGAATAGCTTTGAGATACAATTTTGAGTTTAAAATTAAAAAATCGGACAAGTTGACGTACACAATTATTTGCATTGATGGCAGTTGCCACTGGCGTTTGCGAGCGACGAAAATGGACACGAATGAGTTCTTTGTAATTCGTAAGTATGTACGGGAACATACTTGCAAAGTGGGTATTCGTCGAAATGATCACAGACAGGCCCGAGCATGGTTCATTGGTCGACAAATAATGGACAAGTTTCGGGACCCACGAACGATCTACAGACCTTCGGACATCATCAACGACGTCCGTCGAGATTATGGGGTGGTCATGAGCTATCAGAAAGTCTGGAATGCCAAAGAAAGCGCATTGGAGGACTTAATGGGTTCGGCTGAGGAAAGTTACGCTAAATTGGCTAGATATTGCCACAACATGGAGAAAACTAATCCGGGATCGGCATTTTATATTGATACGAGGACGGGAATCGCTTCAAGTATTTTTTCATGGCCCTTGAACAGTGTATTCGAGGATTTCAGAAAGCGATGCGATCCGTAATTCTAGTCGACGGTACAACCCTTAAGGCCAGATACGAAGGCAAGTTGATTATTGCTACGTGTCAAGATCCCAACATCTAAATTTACCCTCTTGCGTTTGGTATAGTCGATGGAGAGAATGACTTAGCGATGTGTTGGTTCTTTATGAAGCTAAGGGAAGTAATTGGAGACGTCGAGAACCTTGCATTTGTAACTGACCGGGGGCAGTCAATAATAAATGCTATTGCCGAAGTCTTTCCTGAGGTACATCATGGTTATTGTATGTACCATATACATGGTAACTTAAAGACGAAGTTTCGTGGCAGTGACATCGTTCCATTGTTTAGGAGAGCTGCAGAGGTGTACAATTTTGAAGAGTTTGAAAAGTACATGGTCGAAATAGAAAGTAAATCACATGCTGCATGGGTTTATCTAACAGATATGGGGAACGAACATTGGGCACGATCACATTTTCCAGGACGTCGATACAACATGATGACGTCGAACAATGTTGAGTCGCTCAATGCGTTATTCAAGAAGGATCGAGAGTTACCAATTCTCACAATGATTGAGCAAATTCGTAACAAGTTGTAGCAGTGGTTTCATGACCTACGTGAGGAATCGCAGAACTGCACAAGTGCGCTGACTCCGGCTCAGGAAGATAAACTTTTCAAAACTCTAGAGGTTGCGAGGAAGGTATGCGTAGAACCATTGGATCAGTTTTGCTTCTCCGTGAGATGTGGACGTAATATCTGATACATCGTGGACTTGAATGATAACACATGCACGTGTAGAAAGTTTCAGTTGGAAATGTTTCCATGTGCGCATGCAGTGGCAGTGGCTACGCATAGAGGAATTCCGCCACACACCTTATAAAATTATTATTACATGACTGATTATTGGAGAGCGGTGTATGTCGAAACAATATTTCCCTTGCCAAATGAAGTCGAATGGGAAGTTCCCGACCATATTCTCCCATTTAATAATTTGTTGCTACCTCAAATCGGACCACGTGCCCCGGGACGTAGACGTACTTCTAAAATACCATCCACCGGAGAATTTTCCCGACCTCGTAAGTGCAGCAGATGCGGCGTAACAGGGCATACTCGTAAATTTTGTACAAATCAGATTCCTCTACAACACAATTCAACGGATGTGTAATATTATGTAATAGTTTAATATCTATAACTGAATAATATGTTTTTATTTAGTGTCGTTAAATATTCAATATAATTAATTTGCTTACGTAAATTATGTCGCTCAATGTTTATTTCAATAATTAATTTAAAAATATCAATTATATCTATTGATTTAAATTATTTACTTACATTAATTTAATTGTCATTTATGTAATATATCACAATTATAATTAATGGAATATTAAATAAACAGTTAAATAAAATATTGTATATTAATTATACAATTATACAATACACTAAGGATCACAATTATATTCATACAAATCACAAGCCAGCTTCAACCTCCACATGTCTATCAAAGATTGATTTATAGTATCAACATTGCGATTAATACTTAAAAATTCTATATACTTTATAGCAAACATCCCACAGTCGCCCCTACAAATGAATAAAAATATATTAGTTCGATAACATATATAGCTAAAAACTAAATTATCAAATTAAAAACTTGTAAATTCTTACGATGTTCCTTGTCTCACCGTCGTCGTGTCCCGCATAATGGCTAATTTATTATTTACTTCAATATCCGCATGTCTAGCCATCATGGGAATGATCACACGCAGCAGCGACTCCAGTATCTGCTCCAGTTGCCCTTGGGTCAAACAGCTATGATCGGAGTCGTACACATATATAGTCGAATCAGCGAATACGATCTCCGCTATAAAGCAGTGTGAGTTCGCAATCTGTAGAATGTACATATGTATACAATCCGTCCACGACTTCCCGTATCTCGGCTCTAACCCAATTACCCACTCCATCAAGTAGTCGGGCACCACATATCCATTTCCTGGAGTAGGAGGGTGATGTGCTCAATATCTAGGGCACGTGCGAACCCGGAGCTAAGATAACTTTGCTAGGAATGTCAAAAAATCCCGGGTGTCTCCGAGCTCTATCGCGCAATAGTTTCATAGCCAAGTCAATGTGCTGAAACCAATAAAAAGTAGATGGTCATTAAATTAAATAAAATAACAAATAATTAAATTAAATAAAACAACAAATAACAATAAGAATACACTTACATCATCGGCGAGCCAAGCACCTCTCGTCAGTACATCGTCGAGTCACTTCTTCGCGTTCGAGATGGTCGTCGCCCCTATACTATATTTGTCCCTACAAAAATGAAATTAGTGAATTGTTACAAAAAACATAGATGATCTCGTATGTACTTTAGGTAAATCATAAAATACTTACTCATGCTGAAGGGATTTGAACCAGTCATGAAACGCCTTCTGCCGAACCGGGTCGACCTCGCGGAAAAGATTGGGGAACGTCCCGTCCAAGAATGTCCGTCTCTTCGCCTCGGCAGTGAAGGGAGAAACAATGTACTGTGACGGCAATCTCGGTCTCTTACCAACCACCAGCGGTGTCACGTCAACAGCACGCTTAGTACCCTTCCTCAGCTCTGTAGTCCCCTCTGACACAAAAACTACGTCATCCGCCTCGGCCATTTCCCCCCTTCCACCTCCGTCGGTACCCCCTCGAACTCCGTCGGTACCCTCTCAACCTCCGCCAGTACACTCTCTACCTAAGTCGGTACCCCCCTCCACCTCCGTCGGTACCCCCTCGGACTCCGTCGGTACCCCCCTCCACCTCCGCCTGTACCCCCTCGTCATCCCTCGCCCCTCCTTCCACCTCCGTCGGTACCCCCCGGAACCCGTCGGTATCGCCTCCACCTCCGCGGGTACCCCCTTGGACCTCGTCGGTACCGGTACCCTCCCGTCCGCCTTCACCTCCATCGGTACCCCCTCATCCGGTACCCCATCAAAAAATAAGTCATAATCTCTCCCCGGCCACGACAGATCATCGTACCCCATCTGTCTAGCTCCACCTCACCCCCTCCATCCCGATGACTGCCATCCCTCGTAGGGCTGCTACATCGCCCCGTAACGTACAGACCTCAGTCTGAAGGTTTCCTATATCGCGCTGCACATCTACCACGTGGCGACGTAGAACGAATACATCGTCGATCTGTCCCCTGAGCTCTCGCCGCATCTCGCCTATATCCTCTGACAATCTGGCATACTGATCGTCCACCTTCGTGCCAACTCTCGACGCATAAACTCGGTAAGACGGGTATATAGATCAGTGGAAGAGGGAGAAGGTGAACTGATCGGCGGCGGTGGTGAGGCCCTCGGCGGTAGGTGATCTCGGCAGCGGAGGTGATCTCGGCGGCGGCGGCGGTGATCTCGGTGGCAGAGAAGGTGATCTCGGCGGTGGAGGTGATCTCCGCGGCGGCGGAGGTGGCAATCTCTATTAATTTAATTCAAAAACCATTATAACAATCAACATATTATATTCAATGAACATACCCTATCCCGATCAACGATGGATTGGGGCATCTGATCATCTGACACGGCCTGCATAGACAAGGAACGCATGTAACTCTGTCCCTCCTCCTCTATCGACGGGGTCAACTTAGAGAGGACTTCAACCTAAAATATTGACAGTTAAATAGGTTAATGACCATGTATAGCTTTTTAGAAAGGACATGCTATATAAATAGCAAAATGTATAATACGTACCTCAGGATCATCGAGGAGAGCTGATATGTGTTTTGCAGATGGCTTGTCCTGTGCTCGCCATTGATAAATCCGAGGGCAGCTCGTCTCCACTCTCCTTGCGTACTGGCCAGCCAATATGGGGACAGTTTCGTACATCCATATTTGCAACAGTTACAATTATTATATATAGAATTTAATATAAAAATAGATAATTAATTATGTTGAACATTTACCTGCAAAGCCAACGGCAGGCCATAAGCATCGTACTTGCGCTCGGGTTTATCCCCCTTAGACACCGAATATCCCATCCTGAAGTGTCGTAAGGTATCAGCAAAACATCTCTGCCCCCACGGATAGCCGTTGAAGGTATCAATGTCATCAACAACCTCCAAATGGAAAAGGTCGATCGACGTCTTCTTGTGATGACACCTGAGTACGCTCTTGAGGATAAGCACCATACCCAGCTTCAACTTGTCAGACATATCCTCGCATGCCTTGAATGCGTCCATCAACTGCCCCGGAGTGACCGTCTTGTGCCCGTGAAAATATTCATTCAACAGCCTCTTGTTTCTCGGAATACGGGCCGGGCTGCTTCTTCCCCCGTACACATCAATCCGGTGATGAAGGCAAACTCGTATATAGAAAATCTAACTATCTTGCCCCCAAAATCAAAATGGAGGGCATCTCCGTCAACTGGTTTAAGCAACCGACATAGCAACGCATCGAGCAGCTGACCAGAAAACTGTACGCCAGCCAATGAATACAATGGCCATAAGCAGGATCGCTTCAATATATCTGCATGCTGCTCGTCCAGCAAGTCTAATACCACTGTTAAGATGGCAAAGTTACAGTACGTTGTAACTTTGCATGAGATCTGTCTGACCGCATCATCTTAGTGGTAATCCATCCTGCATCATTTACAATGTTATAATCTTGTGCAAGATATAATAAAAAAAACATAATATTTGAAAATTAAACTAACTGAATGATATTAATTACTATCCGCAAAAATCAATAGATAATGAAACAACAAATAATGCAATAATGGAATAATCGAATGACATTAACTACTACACTCTTTTTTGTAAACATATTAAACTAACTATTAATTTTTTTTAATATTTATAACTAAACAATTAAATGAAATAATTTATTTTACATTATTCATTTAATGTTTTATGAACAATTACAACAAGTAGTTTAAAATAATTTATTTTAAATTAATTATTGTAATTGTTCACTTAATATTTCAAAGTAATAGAAGAATTTATAATTAAATTCCTTATTTTAATTGTTTATATAATATTTAATTATAAATATTAGAATATTAAATAAACAATTTATTTTGTTTATTTCATTTTTTATTATTTATAACTAAACAATTAAATGAAATAATTTATTGTAATTGTTCATTTAATGTTTTATGAACAATTACAATATGTAATTTAAAATAATTTATTTTAAATTAATTATTGTAATTGTTCACTTAATATTTCAAAATAATAGAAGAATTTATAATTAAATTTCTTATTTTAATTGTTTATATAATATTTAATTATAAATATTAGGATATTAAATAAACAATTTATTTTGTTTATTTCATTTTTTATTATTTATAACTAAACAATTAAATGAAATAATTTATTGCAATTGTTCATTTAATGTTTTTTGAACAATTTCAATAAGTAATTTAAAATAATTTATTTTAAATTAATTATTGTAATTGTTCACTTAATATTTCAAAGTAATAGAAGAATTTATAATTAAATTCCTTATTTTAATTGTTTATATAATATTTAATTATAAATATTAGAATATTAAATAAACAATTTATTTTTTTTATTTCATTTTTTATTATAACTAAAGAATTAAATGAAATATTTTATTTTAAATTGTTTATTTTTTATAATATTAAAATAAATAAATTATGTAAAAAGCCCAAAATAGGCCCAGCCCATCTGGGCAAAAAAAAGGCCCGAACCGTATGGGCCCAGACGGTCCGGGCGAAAATTGCCCGGACAGTCCGGGCCCAAACGGTCTAGGCAAAAAGGCCCAGACCATCTGGGCTCAGACGGTCCGGGCGAAAAGGAAGGTCCGGCGAAAAAGCCCAGACAGTCTGGGCCCGAACTGTCCGGGAGAAAAATTGCCCGGACGGTCCGGGCGAAAATGCCCCGACTGTCCGGGCGTCACCTGAATCGTCTTCTCCCTCACATTGCCGGCGGCGGAGATCGCCATTTCCCGCGATCTCCGCCTCCCAATCACTCCAAAAACATCATTTTATTCAATAATTCCTATATCCACAACACATTCTATAAAGATAATCAACAAATCCTATATTTATTCTTTATACACTTAAAAATACAATCATCATTTGTAAAAAAATTATACTATTGCTCCCAACACTCACCTTCTTCAACTGAAAATGGTGATTTTCGGCTTCCGGGTCATCGGTGAAGAAATGGTGGGGCCTCGGTCCGGGTTTTCTTCGCTCTCTCCTCTCCCTCACTCTTCAAATGACAAGGGTAATTTAGGGAAAAACTCCTTTTTGCTTGTTTTTTATTTTTTCCTTTTTACTTTTTTTTACGTGGTCAACGGCTATTTTGCAAAATTGGTCGGGTCAACCGGGTATTTTCCACTATTTCCTCCAAAATGATGACCATACCCTATATCAATTTTAAAAGTGCTTGAATATATAAATAGATAAAAACGAGGGTGGATAGTACTTGTGGATCTATTGGTATATATAATTGAAAATAAAATTTGATTATTTATAATTGATTCATAGATTTTGTCAAATGGAGTATAAAAAATATGAATTAAACTAATAGTACATTCCTTTTGTATAATTAGTTTGACATCACTTGATGTGCCAAAATGTTATTCAAATCAATGGTCATGATTTTGGCACATTCTGAATGTCAAATTTAATGTACATGTAGCAGTTTTGAGACAATATGACATCTGTACGATGTCCATTATTTTATTAAAATGAGTGATATAATAGTGAATTGTTAAAGAATCTGTAGTTAAAAAGTACAAAAAAAAAAATTTAACATATGTAAAATATTTTATTTTGAGAATATCTTATACAAAATGAGTGAGGAAAAATAAATTTTGAAATAACGAGTATCAATGGGGTCATAGTAAGAAAAACTACTTTCTTCGTATGGTGCATATATGTATGTATTTTTGTAACAGTCAATTTGAATGTAAATATATGTCTTCTAGAGTCTGGACTCGCTAAGAATTTAAACTGCAACTGCTGGGTCAATCAGAAATTCGAAAACAGGATTCAGTCAAATTGAATTTTTTAAAAGATAAAGCAATCTTCCTTTTGAATATTTAAACAACCATGAAAGACATCCCCAGTTATAACCAGAACTAGTTGGGTATACAAAAAGCTACAAGTTGAAACAGCATTAACAACAAATTAATATATACCTAAAACTAGGGTCATAGAAGAAGTTATTTCTACACATCCCATTAATTTTTTGCTGGCAGAAGTCAATTAATTTAGTTGACCTGATCAATTCCCCGAAAATTTACAATGCATACAAGACTATGTGCCAAGTAGAGAAGTGGTAAAGAATGTTCCGGTTGAACGTGTCAATGTAAGTCGAGAGAGAATAAAAAATGATGAGCATGTAAGAAAAGTAGAGTCGAGCATTATCAATTGGTCCCATTTAAACAAAAAAATCTTTAAGACGCTGCTGTAAAAAAATCATATGTCATGTCTCCGCTTACTTGTATATTACATGCATACTTAAAACACAAATCATTAGGCACTAATATTATCCGACCAAGGAAAAAGGCAGACAATCATTAACACCCTGATGGTAAGTCAAGCATCGGTACAAAGTAAATGAGATTGGGTATAGGAGAGACAAACAAGGAGAGTTTTGAATAGTTCAGAAAATGTGTACCTTTATTTTACCCGTGTATTAATATTTATAGAGAAATCCACATTGAACAATGTTTAGGCATGCAACCCTAGTATAGTGATGTCAAAAAAGTTCGGTGGCTGGGGCGATTCGGGCTCGGCTCGACTCGTGGCTCGGTGCCATTGTGCCAAGGCTCAGGCCGATCCCCATTTTGGGACGTCGTCCGATCCCGGGCTCGTCACCGGCCTGTGTCATAGGTCAAGCCGAGCTTTTTTTTTTTTTTTTTAAGTTTAGATGTATTTTTTATATATATTAATATTTAGTTATTACTTATAATACACATAAATTGCACAAATTAAATATATTATAAAAAATTATAAATTTATAACGAATTTAAAAAAAAAAAACATGAGTTGACGGGTCGAGCCTAATTTTTTTGGCTTAACTTTTGCTCGACTCAGCTCGAACCCAAAAAAGCTCGGACCAGTTTTGTTCGAGCCGAGTCCAAGCTTTGAGTTTCGGCTCGTTGATGTGTCTACCCTAGCACATGTTGTGTTCTCATTGATTCACATGACTCAGTACTGAGTTATGGTAAATTTCCTTCCATGATTTTATTTCCTTGTACAATTGGGATTGCTCGTAGATATTGATTCATAAGAATTAGGTTTATCCTTGAACCCCAAATATTCACATGTTGATTTTTAGGGATTGACAATGTAATTTGCTCATTTAGTACTTCCTGCCTAGAGGGCATCCAAAGCCAAGGTTCGAAAATCATGGCAACCTTCGTTTGTCAATTATTTGAATGCTTTGTATTTATCGTTCTGAATTCATGAGTTTGTTTGGTTGAAAATACCTTCGATAGAAGGTGATGTTGTGTGAACACTAGAGCGATGACAAAAAAGCTGAAGGGCTGGTGAGTTGCATACCTTCGCAAAACACGATGGAGAATGTGCGTCTTTAGCAAGTGTCTCGTTGTTGGAAACTACGTGACCTTTTCTCCTCGGCAGTTAGTCCTTTTAGTGGGCTATTTTTAGTGAAAGTCGACGTGACTGGTGCGAGTGTAGTTGGGCTTTTGCAGCGTAATGGACTTTCTTTGTAACTTTGTGGAGTATTTGGCACTTTTAAGCCTCCTGAATATTTTCCACTATTTTCTGGATATCAACTAGAAAAAAATGCAAAATAATAAGCCTTTGTTTAAACTCCATTTATTTGAAAAAAATACATTTTTAAATAGTATTTTGACCTCATTTCAACCACATATTTTCAATAAAATAATATTACGCATAAATTCAAAACTTTTTCTTATTTTTTTTAACCACTCATTTCTCATCAATATACTATTCAAAAATGCATTTTTTTGATAAAAATAGGGCTCAAACAAGCCCTAAAGAATATAACAAAGCGGGGTTTGCAGCTCTCGAATCTCATTTACCTTTGTAAACATGACAATTGGATATGTCTTTTAATATCTTTCCAAATTCATACAATACAATATTAAAAGTTTGTTTGATACAAAATTTTCAATTGAAAAATGATTGTTTGAGAATATGCGATTGAAATGCGAAAAAAAAGTTGTCGATCCTGTAGGATGTATGGTTGAAAATAAATTAAAAAACCCAAAAACATTATGAAAATTACATTTTAACTGAATTTGGAAAGAAAATGGTTTAGAAATCATTTATACTAGTTGAATATTTAGGATGATCAAATTAGGCTGAAATGGGTTCAAATTATAGTCCAATGCCAGCTCATTTTTCAACGTGAGATGGTGTAATTAACCGCTATAAAACGCACTTTGTTGATCAATAAGAAATGCCCACCCTAAATTATGAAAATCTTCCACCACCACCTCCGTTCCTCCTCCGTCTGCCAGATGTTATCTCCGATGAAGTCCTTATTGTTTATATACAGTTATAATTATGTACAGCTCCAGTTACCACACTATTTACACGATAATAAAATGACATTTAGAAACAATACCATATGTTTGATCTTCAATACAAATGACGAGCAAACGAGACATGCAAATAAAAAATTACCGAACAAGTAAAAATACTTTTATTTATTTTCACATATTATTTCACATCAACAAAAATCGTTATAAAAGTGCACATGAATATGAACGAGTGAGGAAGACATGGTACGGTAAACAAGGTGAAAAAGTTATAGATACAATTAAAGACCACTAATCAACGATTGCCATGTTTCATTGGAAGATCTTGGTGATGACAACGAGAAATAAATCACTATATTTGTCCTGGTCAAATCCCACGTGCAACAAACGATCTTGGTAATGTTCAATATGCTGATAGAATGGGAAATTAGCAACAGAAATTAGACACAATTCATAAAAATTGAGTGTTGAAGCTCAAAATAAAGAACTCAATTGACGAAGAATATAAGACTTGTCACAAAGTTCTGACAGGGACAAGATGGAATTGCGATCATAATAAATGGAACTTGCAATCCATAATGAGAATACTGTTGCAAATTTTTTAATTCATAAAAGTTTGTATCAGAGTTGGAGGTTAAGTCGATGCTAGAACATTTTATGGAGAGGATGAACAACATAGGAGTATGCTTCATAATCTCTTGCTAGGATATTTTACAATTAATTCCAAACGTTAGTCTTCTCTTCATAATCTCTTGCTAGACAACAATGGCAACTTTATTGCCCAAATTTTGAATTGATATTTGTACTCTCTCTCTCTCTCTCTCTCTCTCTCTCTCTCTCTCTCTCTCTCCATTTAGGAACATGGATTGGGAGCTCCTATGCCAACACTTTTACTTGCAGTTTTGCAAATTAAGAGAAAAATGAAAATTGAAGGCTAAAATTTAAAGCAAAATCAAAACTATTTAAAGCTTTTCCTAATGATTTCAAGATCTATCGTCATACGAACGTGACATATCTCATTTATAACATAAGCATATAGGTCCATCGCATTTTTCGAAACTTGGGGCTTTTTTCACCTTTTTATAAAAGATTTCGTAAACTATAGAATTCCATATTTGAAACTTATAGAAGCAACCCAACATGCTTGAATATATATATATATTATTATTATTATTATTATTTTTTCAACAATTTTGTGTATCAATTAAATATTCCTCTTCCAAAGTAAATTGTCTCTAATCAATGCTCCTTGATTTGGTTCAAAATCCTTATCAAATGCATTGAACTAAGTAATATTTAAGGAATTTAGAGACACGAGTTCTCGAGTGTTCGCTTTCAAGCACTTACAAATGCATCGAACCATTTGTAGTGTTTTTTCTTTTCTTTTAATTCGAGCATTTGGACTATGGCCAAGATGCAATATAAATGAACAAACTAAAGTTGAATCAATCCAATAGTGTGAAAACAACACCAGGAAGTTGATGGAACATGGTCCTTCAATTACAACCCACATTTTCTTTGTGTTACTTAAGACATACACGGTCCATTTGTCAAGATTTTTGAAAAGTCAAAATTGTTTTGAGAAAATAAAATTATTTTTGAATAATTTTATGAAAGTATTTCGTTTCACTAGAAAAGCTTTTACATAAAATTAGCTTAAAGTAGTTTTCTCAAGTAACTCTTCTACAAGAAGTAGAAATCGAGCTAAACAGACTCATAGTGATGTCAAAGTGCCGCTAGATGCCAAGTTGTCATGTTTGTGTACACGGGTTTCGTTGGTCTTAACATTATAACCCTCACGGGCCAAAAATTTAACATAATTAAATATTTGTCCCTTAAGTCCGTCCTCGTCCGCCTTGGTCCATCACAAACATGCCAATGGGCCAAGATAAGTCACATAAAATGTGGTCCGTGGCATCTCTGCAACTGATCCCAAGAAGAATATGTTAGACATACATATGTGTATAACATATTGAATATAAAAATTTCAATTATTTGAGTATAAATTTGGCAATATCCATCCACATGATGCACTAATAGAGTGGTTTTTGTATTGAGCAAGTGTCTTCATATCCCTTTGTACTTCAGAAGTGCATGCACTAAAGTTTTCTACAGCTCCTTTGAACTCTGAATTGGGATTTTTCCAGCATATGGGTCTAATTCATTAGACAAAGAGACTTGAGAATATTGAATGGAAACAAACAAGAGTAGCCCATATATAGATGTGACCTTAGAGAATTTTATTTTTGACATTCTATGAATGTGGAAGTATTATGAGAGCTACTTATAATCTTGTTTGGTTAATTTAAACTTCGACTTTATGTACGTATGATTAAAATAAAGTTTAGATTGACATATTCTATCAAGATATCTTCAAAACTCATTAATCGATACAGAATTAGAAGTGCAGTTTACTATGGACTAACATTAAAATTGGATTAGACTTTTGGGGTTGGTTAAGTTTTTCTAACCAATTTTATGAAGTAAAAAAGAAATTTTGCCCAATTTGTTGACATTCCATGAATGTGGATTTATTATTATAAACTAATTATAATTTTTTTTTTTGGTTATTTTACACCTTTGAAAGAAACAAGACTTCATGCCTGTATGACTAAACTTAATTTTAGGTAGACATATTTGGTTAAGAAATCTTAAAAACTTGTTGATTGATTAGGATTCAAATTCGGTAAGCTGAGCACACACTCTTTCAAAATAGACAGTACGTTAACGATTTGGACACAAGCTCGAGTTGTTACAACTAACACTAAAATTGGACTAGATTTTGGGGGTAGGTTAATTTTATTTTTTTAAAAAAAATTTATTAAGTAAAAAAGAAATTTAGTCGAAATTTATGAAGTACAAGAATAAAAATTATTTTTGGTCCAAACTTTATGTTGGACTATTAGCGCAATTTGTTTACACTATAGGCCAGTCATGTCGATTTATCTCAACGATAATTAGCATGTTGAAATGGACAACTGCATGTACAATAATTTTTCTGTCAAATTTTTTTTTGAGATAGAATACATAGCTCCTATTTGGTACCGCTAAAATTATTATTAAAATCTAAATCAAAGTCAACAATTAATTTTAATCATACATTTCATAGGATTTACAACTTTTCAACTACACATTCCATCAACTTTAATTAAAATCTTGCTAAAAATTTGGTTTTAATATCTACCAAACAAGGGCATATTCGAATAATTTATGTTTTCCCATGCAAATTAAAAAATAAAAAACTTAATTTCAAAGCAAACAAACAACTAAAATTCACATTGAAGCTAAGCAAATTATCAAATTATCTACAATTACTTTTAATACATTTAAAATTATCTAATTATCTACAATTACTTTTAGGATCCGTTTGATTGCCAAAGGTGGAAAGACTTTCCAATTCCATGTAAGTTGGAATATAAAAATCCAAGTACCCCATAAGAATGCATTTTCCATGAAATTGACAAAAAATAAGTTTAAAGTGGTTGTACCTTGGAATTCGAACTCAATTTTCACTTTCATATCAAATAGCCAAATTAGAAATTGAATTTTTCGGATGTGACATTTTTCATGGAATTTAAACCAATCAAACGGGCTCTTAGTACATTTAATCGCTAGAGTACAATACTAACTCGATCTAGACATTATCATAAATTAAATATCAAACAATAAGTGTCATGCTCATTCCAACTCGATCGACCCACAAACTTAAACATTTACAACGTCAAAAAACTAAATAAAGCACTACTATATTCAGTATGCCTAGGATCTAGACGACAGGCTCACTCCAAATTGTGTTTCGTCAATGTCATAATCGTTTAGGAGTATATGAACACTCAAGCCCATATGTTTGTCTGTATATCAAACTTCTCTATTCAACTTTATTTTCTTGTTATTTTAGCCATTATTTTTTTTCTCTTTTTTGGGTAAATAGTTTAGCCAGCCATTTGCTTATAGTGCTACGATCTTTTGTATAGAAAGTGAGGTTGAACATGAAGTAATCCTTCCTTTTTTATCTTTATTTTCGTTAAGTTTGTGTTATTGAGATAGTATCTCCTTATTTACGTTTTCGCATTCAAAACTTGCTTCGAGCCCTCTTCTCATATGTAGATCAATTCTTGGATAGAGTCGAGGAGTCCAAATCTGTAGAGAACTAAAAATCCTGACGCTGTTTCTACTAAAATGAAAAGTCCGTCACTTTATTATAAGATAAAAGATTCTTTTGGTTAATCAAATTCTTTTTGTGAAAGATTCTTCTTTCACCATTCAAAGAATGAGTAAAAGTTGGGAATTCAATTCTTTTTCTCGCCATCGTCGCCAATGTGTTGGTTTACTATGTTTTGTTTTGTTTGAAAGAAATCACTTGATCGTTGAAATGTAGGATTCTTAATCATATATTTTAAAACTATATCACGATTCTTTTATTTATTTTTTGGTAAAAGTTCAACATTTTTTTTGAAATCGGAAAGTTCGACTTGAACATGCCCGTATGGAAATAATTGTAGAAAAAGATGAATAATGATTTTTTGATATGAAACTATTGTTCACTTATTCCTAAATATTTTTATGACTATACATTTTTTTCTCTAATATACGCATTTTTACCTTTTTGAACAACTGTAAGTAGCAAACTTTATTCATTGGTTTGTTCAAAGAAAAGCAAAAATTATAAATGTGGAAAACAGATCAATTCTGATAAAAGCAGAGGCCAATTGCAGAGGTGAAATTGTAATTATTTCAGTGCACAAAAGTTAAGACAACTTTTGTGAAAAAGTTCCAAATTTGAGTCTCATTTTCTAAATATCTTCTGATCCTTGAAAAATGTCCCTTTGTTATTTTCCTCGAATTGCTCACCCTGGAATTCAAATAACATTCTGAGAATGAGAATAATACAAGAGACAGGTCTGAAATTTGTTGTAGTAATTAATTGATGTAGAAGAAAGTGCTTCAAAACAAGTTGCACATGTCTATACATAAATAATATCAATTACCCTTTTCTATTTTTTCATAATTTAATTAGAAAATGTAAATATTGTTACAACCTCGATTAGATTGAACAAAATGCGGGATCCCTTGATGTATTATTTCTTGACTCAGAAATCTGTTGAGATTTCTTGCAGTGAGCAATGGCTGCCTCTATTGAACGTTCAATCTCAGTGGCACTGCTGCTCCTCTTGAGAAAATGTAATTCTTGAAAACCACTGGAATTAAACGAGGAAGAAGAAGACGAAGACGAAGCTCCAGATGAAGTAATAGATGAAGAAAAAGACGAACGCGTAGTTGCAGAGTGTCGACTGATTGCCCCGGAGAATGACCTCCTGCGGATATTATTGTTATTATTATTCCCAACTCCCTCTTTATCAATGCTCTTCATTATAGAAGATATTGACATTGTTGGGCATGAAGATTTTCCAATACTCCCATATGGTTTTTGCCTGGTGAACTCAGAATACTCGTTATTTGAAGATTTATCAATTTTTGGCAAGTTTTTGGCTTCTAAATTGCATGCAGACTTGCTGAATAGAGATTTCAGATAAGCCCTTGAAGCCTTAAGCTTCTGAACAAGTATGGATTGCTTAATGAGTTTCATCTTCTTGGACCAAGAATTCTTTAAATGCTGCTTATTGATGAAACTGCTTAATTCAGCAGACCATTCGAAGAAATTCTTGTCCGGGTTCAATTCACAACTCACTCTACAGGACTCCACTGCTGGGGAGCTTGTGTTGGTAGAGCAAGTGATGAATAGTGTATTGTGCTGATGTTCTTCTTTAAAGCCCTGTTCAGAGGTCTCAAAGGCGGCGGTGGTGGTGGAGGTTTGGAGGAGGTTTTGAACCACTTGCTGCCGTGGGGGGCAGTGGAGAGGGAGGAGTTGGCCTTTGTAGAAGAGTTCGTCAGCCGAGGAAGTGGTGTTACCATTGTTATTGCAAATGGAGGACATTTGGAACTCAAAATCTTTGCTTTGTGGGGAAAAACTTGAGGAGCTGTATGAAAAGCTCAAATCCATGTCTATGTATTCTTCTTCTTCATCATCTGCATAAAAAAATGGTGAAGAATTTGTGGCCATTTCATCAAAATAGTTTCCGAGTGACCGAAGATGCTTATGAAAGGTGATTTCCCGTGAAGGTTAGGGGGTACTCTTTTTAAGTGCAGGGAATATAAGATGTATATATATATATATATATAAACACATATGAATCATTCGATAAGGTAGACCGCAAGTAAAATATCGTCTATTATACTAGATAGTTTACTCTTTGGAAAGAGCAAAACACGGCACAAATGACTTGACCATGGAATCCAAATTAAAAACTTAAACGTATACTTAGGATTTTTGTCGGATTAGGTTTCCAGTGGAGTCCAAAAACACCACTTTTTGAATCAGATAGTGAGAATTGGATAATGGTGGCATACTGCACACATCCACCACTCTGCAGCAAAACTTAAATTGGAAATCAACCCATTCCTCGAAACCTGGTTTTTCTGAACCCATCTTATGATCAATGGCAACAAATTAACTAGGATTATGCTACACGTACATTCAATTTTTTACATAAACTTTTACCTACACTCATAATAGGGTTTGGGAACCACGCATTTGTGAGTTTTTTATTTACGCGGGCCTCACGGACATGTGAGAGGGTGGGTGGCACATTTTCGATAACCTCCATTCGGTACAAATAGAATTATCCAATTAACTATCACGATTCTCCTCATTGACACATGGCCATTTTCGTTACCTTTTTAAGACTCCAATTTTAAACTTGTTTGACCTTTTAACTTATGATATAAGTAACATATTACTGAAAAATAAATTTATCACTTTTGTGTGACAAAGTTTCCACAATGTCTTTTTGAGCCTTTTTTTTTTTAATGGAAATTACGCCACCTACCTTACTTTCAATAAATATTTAAACAATACTTTGTAACATTTTTTTTTTTCAATAAATACTGTAAAATCATAGTAAAAATAAAACATGATAACTAAATAAAAAAGGATAATAATTTAGGTAACTTAATTTACTTCAACAAAAACGTCCTTACAGTAATCTATTGATTAATCTAGAAATCCCTAAAATTTTGTCAATTGACATTCCTCCCAAATCCTCGCCATTGAGAATCATCTTCCTCCCAAACCCCTCCCCCCCCCAAACATCTTTCTCAAATTGATCTTCATGCATATCTTTCGCAAGTTGTAATTATTAGTATTATCGCACAAGGATTACAAATCATGTAATTAGCCCCCAATTTTCACGAATCATATAATGCCCAGACATCGAGACATTATAAGACCAAATTCTGACCTTCAAATTTCTGAAATTGATTACCAGAATTGCAGACATTCAAATAACACATTTTGATGTAAATATTTTATATTGATTCAATGACAATTTATATACATAACCAAATGCAAAATTTTGACAAATCTGTGAATGAAATGCAACTTATTGAAAAACATATTCAGTTGTGTAATATTACTGCGAGATTACGACTTCAAATTTGTAAATAGTTTAGTATCTAGATTTTATGAGTTCTTGCTCCCGGTTGAGCGAAGAAACTACAATATATTCAAGCCATGGATACCATTGATATTATTTACCAATCCTTAGTTTTTTAAATTTCTTCTCTATTTTTAGGAGTGACATGTGAGGCGCGAAGTGTGCATTATTAAAAAAAAAAAATTAGTTACAGATTGTTATTTGGGGTTCTATTATTAGAAGTTAGTATTTTTAATTTTATTTCACATATTAAAGTGTATTTTTAGTTATTTAAGCATTACGTAGTAAAACATGAAATAATATTTTTTAATGATGCATATACGAATTTTTCCCTTTTTTTTTTTAAAAAAAAAAAATGAATTTGTAATTGTGATTTTTTGAAAAAATTGTGGTTAGAAAGTACGAAAAATTTTGAGTTTATGTGCAAATTATTTTAGTGGAAAAATGTGGTTGAAAAAAATTTTGAAAAAAAAAATGAGTTATTGAATAATGAAGTTCGAACATGGACTTACTTTAAATCCTTTCCCGTTGTTAGAGGGACCTATTTACTTTTTTAAATGTCGGATTTCAATTTGCTCCATGTTGAAATCAATTTTTATCAAACGAACATCCTTAAACAGCTGAATGACTAACGAATAAAGAGAAACTTGGCTTGAAGAGGAAGCAATTACACCCTCCTCATGCGATAAAAGGTCATGAAGTATATACAAACTTCATAGCATGTCAGTTGCATATGACTAAACGAACACGGTCGAACAAGGCAGCTGATAGCATCTTTCTTCTTTAATCTACCATACCAAACATACCCTTAAATCAGCCTCAGTGGTTTTCTTAAATCTCATAAATACCATGTCTGGTCATTGTCCTAACTCCAAACACTAAAATTTGTTTACACAAGTTGCTGCTTTGGGAAAAACTAAAAAGATAAAAACAATCACTGAAAGTTGTCCAAAATGCATTTTAAATTGCTAGAAAAGCAGAAAAGATGATAATATTTTTATTAAAGGAGGCAGTCTGACCTCTTTTCTGCACTTGGCCACTGTGGCTTCTTGCTGCTGTATAGTGAAACACTGAAACTGACATGTAATTCTGCTTCACAACTGAAAGTGGAGGTGCCTTTTCAATAGCCTATCCAAAAGAGAAATTGAAGAAAAATCTTATGGAAAAAGCTTCCAAAAGCAACAGAGCAAGCATTTATACTATTGATTGAGGCATTCAAAAGATGAATAACAATTCAAATCAACGACTGATTGTAACACGAAAAATAGAAGGATGTAAAAGATAAAGACATCAACAATACTTACATTCTTCCCCAGTTCCTCAATGATCAATCGAGATTAGAACGTATTTGGAAAAAGAATTATGCTTTGAGACAATAATTTGAAAATATACAATATAGATTTTACATGGTAAAAGAACGTACAAGCATTCGAGAAAACTCTTTAAGCTTTACAAAGTTTCATCGTCCAAAAAATGTTATCCAGGCTTTATGTCTCGTCCAGGATTGCTAACTTAGACTTGCTTGATTAATCAATGCATGAAAAAGAATGGTTGCTGCAAATAAATTATAAACAGCAGAAGTGATTGCTGATTACCCTCCATGGTTGCTTAAAATCATTTTCCCAGGGGGTAGTCTGTTTCGTATTTATTTAAGATTTTTCGATTCCTTGTCAGTCACATCATATTCCCAATCACCAATTTCATCCATAGAATTGCCTCTGCTATGGTCCTCAAGTTCCAGCTGCAATTTTAACCTCGACAGTTCTGCCTCCATATCTGCAGCGGACTTCTTTTGTTTTATTGTGAAAGAGTCTAGATTCTCGACCCGTGTGAGCTCTGGTATTTCAAAGGTCTGATTGCGAGTTAATGATAGTCGACTTACGGGACTAAGCCCCATTAGTGTCCCTCCACTATGTCCCTCATTTTCCGAAGTTGATTCCAGATTGAACTCTAGTTTGTCATTTGGAGGCTGTCTTGGAGAAAGAAAAGGAATTCTTGGGGTCTTAACCTTTGGAGGCGTCCCTTCACTTGCAGTTGGGTTCTCAATTTCCAAAATAGGTCTCTCAATGGATTCAAATTCGTCTTTGATACTGTTAAGTGCCTCTAATAATTCATTCACTCTTGAGTCACTTCTCCTGTATAAGAAGGAGACATGTTTTCCCATTCAGATTTATATTGTACTCCACAAGGATACTAGTGGTCTTATAAGCATAATAAAATTCAAATGAAAGATAACACAACTGACCTTGAAACGTTGTCATCTTCCATGCAGAACTGTTTCTCTATGCTTTCTACTACGCTGAATGTGGTCAGAAACTGCAAATTTGAAACACCAACCCACCCAGCAAAGAAAATAAACGAAAAGAATGGCCTTTTAGACATACACATTCAAAAGAAAATGGGACACTTCTGACTACCTGAGATAATTTATACCTTAGTCTCCATAGCCTGGTACTGTTCTTCAAGACTTCTCCTTGAATTAAGTTCTATTCTTTCCTCTTTCATAAAAGCTGTTGTTCCTAACCTGGCAGAATCATATATTAGAAGTGTGCTTCAAGTTGACATCAATATCCCGTAATCAAGTGATACCTTTTCAAATTCTCCACAAGCTCCCTAGTAGCGGAAATAGAAGGCCCCAACTCTTCCTGGTGAGTCCATGACATAATTGGAAGTAGAAAAACTAAAATATTTGTATCATTTATTGGCCAAATGTAATTGTTGTGACAATTAATTATGTACCTTGTAGGTAGATAAAAGGCTTATAGCCAAGTTAATGAAGTACTCTTCGTGTTTCTCCAATTCCTCACTATACCATTTTAAAAACTTGACAATAAGTAAAACAAGGAATATAAAAAGATCAGGGTGAAAATTATGTATATAACCTGGGAAGTATGGATACAAAAAGGTGACGTTGTTATGTCACAATGAGGGACGAGGATGCACTAAAGAATTTTAGAACATGTACATCCCCTCATTCATAGGCCTTTTGTACTTACATGTACCAAATATATTTACCATCTTCAAAGAAATTTACAGTTAACTCCCATTTTATACCATATATAGTTCATTTTATATCAAATAGTTGAGTGTCACAGAAGTGTCCAATATGTGTTCCATGTGTGTATACTAAAAGGTTGCTTTTATTTTTTATTTTCGTCAGCCAAAGGAGTGTCAAATATGTGTTTAAAGAGTATATGAGCGACATGGATATGACTTGTAGAACTTGGAGATGTGGCTTTCTCAAGAGTGTCCATGATTCTTAAATGAAAAGAGGAGAGACATGATATTATCCTGGTGGTAACTTAGGCATTCGGATTAGAATTGATAGTTTAGAGATGACCTTAAAATTAGAGAAAGAAGAACCTACTTGATCAGCCTCTCCTTTTGTTCAGTGTGTGAGGACTGGAAACTCCAAGTATGTTCAAGAAAATTAACAAAGCTGTTGCAAACATCTGCTTCTGCTCTATATGAATTAATAGATCTTGACAGCTCATCCTCCTGAATTTAGAATTATTGCTGGAAATAATTAGAGTACACAGTCGAATTTCATAATATGGGAGACTTGAGTAAATATATTCCAAGTTATTAGTGAATGCATTTAACATTGGGCAAATCAAAGCTTGCAAACACTATTTTACCTTTAACTTGAAATGCTGAAGAATTTGATTACTAGCTTCATCAAATTGATCTCTTTCTTCCCTGGCATTGTGAAGACGGGCATGTGCAGAACTCAAGGTAGTGTTAACCTAAAAAGACTCATTAGACATGACACAGTTTAGTCAAGATGGAATTATATACAATTATAATTTGAATGGCTAGATAGATATTTTATAAAATTACAGAAATCTTGACCTCTAAATTATATGATGTTTCTGAATTTTATTTTTTTAACCTAAAGAGTGATGCCACAAACCCTTCACCCCCCAGTATTCACCTTTAGGAAGGTTTTTTAAATCTTAACATTTGCATGAAATTTCAAGCAAACGACACAACAGTGCTAATTCCAGATAATGCACTAAGGCATTGAAATCCTATAGAAGTAGAGAGGATCAATCATTCTGGGTTTTGATCTTATTGTCCGCAACTATTAGGGCAGTGATATTGGTAGTTATATAGATATTATATCCTTGTCCTTACCTATTTAACATTATATCTAAGTGCAACCCATCATATAGGATGGAATATCACAACTAGATGTAGATGATGCAACAATATGAAGACAAAATTTCACTTTAACATCATTTCTCAAACAGACAGAGCTAGGGGAGAGAGAGAGAGAATATAAATACCTTTTTCAACTCTGCTTCTAGTTCATCTTTTCGTTTCTGAAGTGATTCAATTTCAGCAACAAGGTCCTGGTAAAGGTCTATATACTTAACCATCTTGCATACCTCATCAACAGAATGAGATATAAAGCAAGCAATCCAAGTACTGTGACTAAAATATCAGCAGCATGTATGTATTCGTGACAAATAAAGACCAACAAGCTAGCAACACCCTTTAAAATACATTGTCCAGAGTTCAGGCATTTCTCCTTTTCACCATTTTCAATTTAGTGGGAAACATACCGTTTGTTTGTTTAGAAGACCATTTCAGAGAAATTTCTATATCAAGTTCAAGTCTTTCACTTATTGAATGGTGGCCTGTAAGTATCAGTTAAAACATCAAGTACTAAAGCATCAAGTTTGTGCAAATAAAGGTTCTAATTACAAGTACACGTACAACTTGGTGTATTGAAATAGAAGTTAGGAAATAAGTTTGCCATAACAGTTATATTAGGAGGTCAACTTAACAGAAGACATCAAATAATTAAAAATCAGAGGCTCACAATCAATTAATAATGGGACTCAGATGTGCCTCTTGCTTCTGACCATTTTGGAGTTAAAATATGTAGATTTCCCATGAACATAAAAATTTGTTGAGTAACATTTTACCTTTTCAAGCTGGCTGACTTCACTAGCTTTGGCTATACGAAAACTAAGAGCCTCCTCTTTCTGTAATCTGTTTGCATAATAAATAAAACATTTAAGAGAAACATTAAAACTTGTCTGCTGAAATACATGTATGAAGAAGTAGCAATATTTGAATTTGATCCAAAAGGTTAAAATTTCTAGGAAGACTACAAATGTCTTCTCTTCCAAATGTAAATAACCACCGCAGCTTGAGGAAAAAATGTCTTCATATAGATATTGTTTTTTAAGATAAGAAATTATAGAAGTTTATTGATAGAAAAGGAGGACATATCTAAAGTGTGAGGACTCTCAGAAATGCAGAAAATGAAAACTACAAAAGAACTGCCTCTCAACCCCTTTGGTAATATATAATCTTCTAGATAAGATACCAGTTGGGAACAAAAATAACACAGAAACTCTTATCCAGGAAGATTTACACAAACCTCTGATTTTAAAAAAATAGTCTTAATGGCTCTGTGAGAATCAAATAAATTGAAGTTATCCAATCAGATATCAGGTAAAATATTTTCGTCATTGTCATTTAAAACTGATGTTAAAATTTTTTGAGCAATACATAGATCAGGAGGATGAATAAAGCCATCCAACCTCCATGTAATATGATTATATGAGATTTATATTTGTATAATTCAGAACTTGAAAAAAATTATGGATTAAAATATTTTTTAATCCTTATTGGCAGCAAACGACAAAATCCATTTTAGGAGTAAACTTGTATCACTGGTCAAGCAAAGCAATTCGGGCTACAGTCCTTATTTTAATTGTCACAAGATCAATCACGATGAGTGAAGAATGAGAGACCCTGCAGAACATGCAAATTCTAGGATACCTCGTTACCACTGAACAAAGGGAGACTGTAAACTTGCCTTCTTAAATCGTTATTTGTTACAATAATCATTGGTAAGATTGCTTTGACATAATAATCAATGGCCGATATTTGATGATAAAAATGTCTGGCAAACCTAGCTTAATCTCAAACAGTACATGATCCAACAATGGTTCCCAATAGTCCCCCCAAATTATTTGACATGATTTTTTTGTATATTTTCACACCGTGAACGAGAAAATCCAAATTAGTCGAGCCATGACACCCTACGTAGGTCCACTTGTGCTGTCTAGTTTAAGGCTCACAATCATTACTTTATAGGTACCGGAGAAATAGTAAACCAAGATATATAACTTATGACTATTAATTATAATACATGGGGCATTTCTTTAGTAATTCTGTTAGCTGGCAAAAACTTCACATGCTAGTGATCTTGGGCCAGTAATATCACCCATATTGTTATAGTGTATCCCTAGAGTGATTGGAAGGAGGAGACCGTGCATATAGGGAAGATGAGGACAACTACACACCTGTGTTCTGAAATGCGCTTTTCAGCTTTTGAGACAGAGCTTGCAAGAGATTCTGATAATACATTTAGCTTATCAACCTGCACAGTGACTAAAGGAGATTAAGATAACAATAACAGGCATGAAGAAAGCAAAGAACATTACCCTACCAAGCTATGTGTAGTATGCATATTTTCCCCGACTTTGGGATCAAAGATAGAAATATCTACACATTATGATAATGATTTTTACCTTTTTTTCTCTTTACTATTAAATACTATTTAACATATGGTTTCAAGATATGGCCACCAGCCAAATTCAGTTCATTGGTGAATATTCCTAGGTTCTAATTGCATGGAGATTCTATACTTTGATACTAAACTAAAATTTTCATGACCATTCTTTCCAGACAAAAGGAATAGCATTAATTAGGTGATATACCTTTTGTGAATGAACTTTTGGAGAATCTCCATTCTTCAAGAATTTCTTCTGCAATATGACCTCCTTCAATCTGGAACAAAATCTGATGTGTGCAAGTGCTTCTTTCAAAGCCTGTGAGAGTGCGAAAAAAAAATTGACTTCAGTGAGTTAAGAAATTTCACTCATTATCTTCTTCAAGTTACCAGCAGCTGGCCAAGAAAACAAGACAATTGAGATCGAAGATTAGAGTATTAAAAATTATTTGCTGAAGTGAGTTTAATTTCACTCATTTACAGCTCTATTCAGTCATTTTCCATTTCTTTAGACCTAAGGAGAGTAGCAAATGATTGGTCAGCATAATCTGAATGCCTTCAGATGAACTCTTGTGTTCTATGTGATAACTAAAGCTTCACAGCAATAAGCATAAGGTCATGATGATCTTTGATAGTAACAGGATTATATGTTCAATAACCCTTAAAAATCATCTTATTTTGTTTCAAGCAGAGTGGCTGATAACTAGATGGGCCATTTTGAAGGAGACAACATTTTTTTTTTTTTGACCTTTCCCAGTTTCTAGGAAACATTAAGTATGCATAAATCTTCGAAAACCCTGAAAGATAGAAGGATTCCATGTAAAAAGCTAGTTTTGCAAATTATAGTGAGCACTGAAATATATGAGACGTTCAGTAACAACAAGGCATTAAAGATCGGAAGATGTGAGACTACTTCTGATTTCATCTACATAAAGGAGGTATCAATATAACCTATGCTGGAAGATATTTCCTTCTAAAATACAACTTTGAAATAAAAAGTTAAAAATATGGATTCATCAAGCTTGTAACTGATGCACCCATAACTCGTCTTAGTTAGCACAGAAAATTCAAAAACAATGGACAAATAACACCTAACCTCTGCTGACATCTCAGATTCTTCGGATCCGCCTTCACTTAGGGGCAGCTGGTTTCTCATTTCATCTAGTTTTTGATGTATGTTTGAGACTTCAGAATCTATTCTGAGAATATATGATATGAATAAAGAAATAATTGGAATGGTAATTTTACTGCAAGAGCAAAGGCATAAACATGGGCATTACATACATAACTGTGTGACACAAAGAAACATAAAACTCAAACATAGGATCATTGTCTCAAATAGATTACTACTAATTCAAGGTCTTCAAAAGGAGAAACACTTCTTCCCAACTCCGCAACTAAAAGTATAAGAAAACGGTTACTTGAACACCAACACATCAACAGAGTACTAGATTCAAGTTCAATCCCCAGAAAGCATATGGGCACCTCCATGTGTTGTTTTAAAAATGGTGTCAAACATCTCTTTTTCCTTTGTGTCTCCCATTTGTTAAGAAAAAATCTTTTGCAAAGTTAATCATGAGTGGTTAAAATGCAGCAACAGAAGTTGAATCTTGTAAAAAAAAGAAAGAAAAAACTAAAAAGTTCAAGAATATTATATAGAATAGCTTGAATAATACTCAATATGAGTTGTGTTTACGACAAGTCTTGCCTGTTCTTGTACAGGCATTGGAAGAAGAGGTAATATCCTAATTCCAGTAAACTAAGTAAAAGATATTAATCTCCAAAAAGAAACGAAAACAAATAACCTATTTCTTATAGAAGTACAAATCTTATCACCTAAATACTAAACTAATTGAATCCTATAAATAATGGGAATCCTAATTACCAATAACATTCAAATCCTAAGACTAGTAATAATTTATTTCTAATAGAATTATCCTACATCAGTTTCCCCACCTGAAAAAACTCATCCTCGAGTTTTGTTGAAGAAGAAAAAGATAATGAATCATGAGGAAAATACTTCAAAATTTCTACAGTAACTAATATTGAAGAAATGTCCATCTCTTAATATGTTCTATAAACATTGTTGTATTCATCAATTGCATTGGTTGTAGTCAATTTTTCTCCTATCTTGATTTTTTACCTCACGGACCCTTCCTACATGATATTCCTTCATAAACAATGCATGGTTCAATATCTCTTCCTTGAGTCCACTAACGATCGAGGCAACTGGTGTTATTCTCAATTCTTAATGCTTCTTATACAGAGAAATTGGCATGGGGACTCAGATCCATACGGTCCTTCATACATATGTAATTGGAAAAGGTGAAGGGAATTTTTATTGTCAATTTGACAAGCCTTACCTTTGACTCCTTTATGATTAGGAAGTTTAGTTCCCTTTTGACGTAGCGGAAGATTATAGGAAAGATGAAAAACCTCACAAATATGAGATAAACTCACGAAAGTTCTTATTCAATTCAATAATGCCTGCCTCGAAGGGCTTACAATGGTTTAAATAGCAAAACCCTAGCAAATTTCGGAAAATAAATAATAAAAATAAAAAAAACGATATTTTTCCATAAATGGGAAAATTCGAAATTCTAACTTAAATGGAAACTCCTAATATTCAGGATCGTCCTCCAACAAACGGAATCAAAATCCGAATTTTATTCAATGAGATATTACCAAAGTAAAAATTACCATAAACGGCAAAAATGCGTGATCGAGAGCCTAAACGATGGAATCTGTCCGAAATCCGACGTACGTCATGGCCAAAGGCAATGAGTTGTGATCCTTGGCCCGTTTCCACTCAAATTAGACTGTTAATTCGTCAAAAACGGACAAACCCAAAGTTATCATGAAATCATTATTTTGCCTTGCGATCCCACTTCATCATAAATTCTAACTCCTTATGCACTTCATCATTCTCCCCAGGGTGAGAAAAATTCGCCCTCGAATTTGACAGGGAAGAAGTCTCATCATCATCAGAATTATCACCACGAAATGGCACCAGATGCTTGACATTAAACACGTCGGATGTGCGAATATGACTTGGCAGCTTTAAACGATAAGCATTTGGATTAATCTTCTCAATGACCTCCAATGGACCAATCTTCTTGGCAGTAAGCTTGTTGTATTCATGAGCAGGGATACGATCTTTTGTCAACACCGCCCAAACAAAGTCACCCACCTCAAATTCAACATGTCGACGTTTAAGATCTGCATCATGCTTATATTTATTGACGCAATCGAGTACATGAGCTGCGAGTGAATCTAGAATCGTTGAACGAAGTCCTCGCCTTACCATGCATTTTAACGTGCAGGCGGGGGCCAAGTCAAAGGGACCACGAGGAACGAGACCATACACCACCTAAAATGGACTAAAACCTGTACTCCGGTTGACAGCATGATTATGAGCAAATTCTGCCTGACACAACTTTTGATCCTAAGACTTGATGTGATCACCAACCAAATAACGTAGTAAATACAATGAGCGATTAACAACCTCTGTCTGTCCATCTGTCTGAGGGTGATATGCACTGTTGAAGTCCAACTTTGTATTGATCGAGCGCCACAAACTGCGCCAGAAGTGACTGAGGAAACGAGTATCCCGATCAAACACAATAGATGTAGGCAGTCCATGCAAGCGATATACCTCACGAAAGTACAGTAAAGCCACATTGACAGCATCCGTAGTTTTCTTGCAGGGGATGAAGTGAACCATCTTTGAGAACCGATCAACCACTACAAAGATAGAGTCAAAACCACGCTGAGTCCTGGGAAGCCCCACAACGAAATCCATGCTAACGTCTGTCCAAGGTTGGGTTGGGATAGGAAGGGGCATATACAAGCCAGCATTCGTCGCCTTACCTTTGGCCAAATGACAAGTCCGACAACGCTCCACAAACTTACCGACATCCTTGCGCAAAGATGGCCAAAAGTAAGAAGCAGCAACAAGCTGCAATGTTCTGTCACGACCCACGTGGCCCTCATTGTGCAATTCTTGAACAATCTTCAACCTCAGACTGCCTTCTGGAATACATAACTGGTTGCCATGAAAAAGGAAACCATCAACCCTTGCAAACTCCAACTGTACACCTTCCTGTAACTTCCGAATAACATGGGAGAAATATGGATCACTAGTATATAAGTCACAAAGACCATCAAAACCGGGAACCTCCCCTAGCATTTCTGTCAGGAGAGTTTGGCGCCTACTCAACGCATCTGCCACTTTGTTAAGGGCACCTGCTTTGTGCTTAATCACGAAAGTAAACTGCTGCAAGTAAGCAATCCAAGAGGCATGTCTAGCAGATACCTTATCCTGAGTACCAAGGTGCTTGAGGGCATCATGATCGGTATACAAAATAAACTCCTTCTCGGGAATGTATAGTGACGCCAATGTCGAATCGCTCGGACTATTGCATAGAACTCCACATCATAAGTCTTGTCTGAGACTTCGGACCAAAAAGCTTCTCACCGAAGTATGCAACGGGGCGGTTGTTTTCGACTCAAAGACACCACCAATACCCACCTTCGAGGCATCACAATGTAGCTCAAACGGTTGGGTAAAGTCAGGCAACACCAAAACTGGAGCAGTAGTCAACTTCTGCTTAATCAACTGAAGAGATGCCTCTGCTTCGGGGGTCCATTGAAACTTTCCATCCTTCATACAATTTGTAATAGGTGCCATGATACTGCTAAAATGTGGTATAAACCTGAGATAAAATGAAGCAAGACCATGAAAGCTGCGCACTTCTGTAATAGTTTTAGGTTGTGGCCACTGGCTTATTGCCTCTACCTTGGATGTGTCAACCGCTAACCCCTCCTTCGACACCACATAACCAAGGAATACAACAAGATCAGTAAAAAACGAACACTTTTGCACTGCAGCATAAAAGTGATCCCTGCGAAGAACTGAAAGAACTTCTCGAAGGTGCTGGATATGATCATCATCGGTAGCACTATAAACCAGAATATCATCAAAGTAGACGACAACAAATTTACCGATGAATGGACGAAGAGCCTGATTCATGATCCGCATAAATGTACTAGGTGCATTTGAGAGGCCAAAAGGCATGACCAACCATTCGTACAACCCTTCTCTCGTCTTAAATGCTGTTTTCCACTCATCTCCAGGTCTGATCCGAATCTGATGGTACCCACTCTTCAAGTCAAGCTTGCTGAATACGCAAGCACCAGTAAGCTGGTCTAACAGATCATCCAGGCGAGGAATAGGAAAACGGTAACGCACCGTAATCTTATTGATCGCCCTACTATCCACGCACATACGCCACGTCCCATCCTTCTTCGGCGTAAGGAGAGCAGGAACAGCACAAGGACTAAGACTCTCCCTGATGTGCCCTTTTGCCAGAAGCTCCTCCACTTGTCTACGCAACTCTTCATGTTCAGTGGGGCTCATCCTGTAATGCGCCCGGTTAGGCAGAGAAGCATCAGGCACCAAGTCAATCTCGATCTTTGAATATCCCGCAGTGGTGGCAACCCATCTGGAAGCTCTCCTGGGAAGACCTCATGAAACTCCTTTAGCAATGGCTGAACCCTACAAGGAACCTCCTGCTCGCTGTCAATTGACTTTCCCACCAGCACATACACGACCCCAGACTCCTCCATCTCTGTTTCAAACTTTGCCCTAGTCAGTAAATTGGCGCTGTCTCCCACTGTTTTCACTGAACCCTTATTCGGTAGTAACACAATCTTCTTACCCCCAAACATACAGCTGTACGTGTTGGTATACCCATCATGCAGCGAATGGCGGTCAAACTGCCACGGTCTCCCTAACAGCAAGTGGCACGCATCCATCTCTACGACATCACATAATACATGATCTTTGTAGGTAGGCCCAATGGAGAAACTGATTCGAGCACGCTGAGACACCTCTACATCGTTACCCCTCTTCAACCAAGCTAATTTATACGGTTTGGGATGCTTCTCAGTCTGCAAACCCAGCTTCTTAACGACCTCTTCAGCCACCACATTTTCACAACTACCAGAATCAATAACAAATCTACATATCTTACCCCCAACAGTACACGTCGACTGAAAGATATTATTACGCAGCCAGTCAGTGTTATTCTCCAGGGGAGTCAGAAAACTCCGCCTCACCACCAACGCTTGACCCACATCACCAACTACAAACTCTTCCTCCCCTCCGAATTCCTCGATGTCATCATGGTCAAATACAGGTGGACCTTCATAATCGTCATACCTCTCATCTACAAAGAGTCCTCTGCGCGGATTCTTGGGACATTCAGATTGTCTATGACCTGTACCACCACATGCAAAACAACGAATACCACCTCTAGGACGCGCTGGCTGTTGAACAGGGTTAGGTCTAGGAGGACCAGGTTGAGTAGGATTACCAGGACGTGTCATTTGCTGCTGTAAATTATTGGAAGAACTGCCTGCAGAAAAAGGAACTGTATTTCTCCTGGCCTGCTGTTTCTCTATCTGTAATGCCCTCTGATATGCCTCAGAAACTGTCACAGGATCAAACATATTCAGAGTGTCTTGTATTTGGGGACGAAGACCACCCACATATCGTGACACCAACTGCTCCTCTGTCTCCATCACCTCATTCCTCGTAATCAACATATAAAATTCCGTTGTATAGTCACTAACCGTTTTGACGCCTTGGCGTGCATTCTGCGATTCTTTGGTACATGGTCCGAACATAGTTGTAGGGCGTAAATCGCTTCTTCATATGCTTCTTCAATTTATCCCACGATATAAACTTAGATTTCCCTAACCTGGATCGCGTCACTTTAGTCTGTTGCCACCACGCCGCCGCTTCTCCCACGAAATCTCGTCGCAACGAGAGGCACACATTTATCGGCCAGAACCTCCTTAAATTCCAAGACCTCCTCCACTCTAGCCACCCAATCCAAGAACTCTTCTGGACTTAATCCACCATGGAACTCAGGAATATCAACGCTTGAATCCCGATTCCCAACGCTCGTTTCTCATCCTGACCACCCCCCTTCCGTCGAACTGGCAGATCTACTGGATGCTCAGGTTGTGCAAACGGATTCTCATCATCAGAATCCTCAACCGGCGGGGCCACCGGCGCATGATGTTGCGGCATGAGTGCAGCAAATTGCTGTGTCAGCAACTCCACTTGTTGACGCAGCTGTGTGATTTCATCACGTCTATGTACCTCTTCTACTGGGACTTCACGAGCTTCTGGACGTCTCCTTGGCGGCATGGTGAAGGAACGACTTCGTCTCTGATACCAACTGACGTAGCGGAAGATTATAGGAAAGATGAAAAACCTCACAAATATGAGATAAACTCACGAAAGTTTTTATTCAATTCAATAATGCCTGCCTCGAAGGGCTTACAATGGTTTAAATAGCAAAACCCTAGCAAATTTCGGAAAATAAATAATAAAAATAAAAAAAACGATATTTTTCCATAAATGGAAAAATTCGAGATTCTAACTTAAATGGAAACTCCTAATATTCAGGATCGTCCTCCAACAAACGGAATCAAAATCCGAATTTTATTCAATGAGATATTACCAAAATAAAAATTACCATAAACGACAAAAACACGTGATCGAGAGCCTAAACGATGAATCTGTCCGAAATCCGACGTACGTCATGGCCGAAGGCAAAAAGTTGTGATCCTTGGCCCGTTTCCACTCAAATTAGACTATTAATTCGTCAAAAAGGACAAACCCAAAGTTATCATGAAATCATTATTTTGCCTTGCGATCCCACTTCATCATAAATTCTAACTCCTTATGCACTTCATCACCTTTTCTTTGGTTAAGCATTTTGTAACTTCAACTTGTTCATTATCAGAGTACAACTTAAACTTGGGGTCTTCAATTGCTATTTCACCATAATGTTTTTCATCCTTGTGCTTGTATTCATTGTCAACTTTCATGTATCGGGTCTCGGGATTTCAACTTGTACATGTGTTTCTACCTCTATTGCAATATGACGGTCGATAACATCCTATCATCTTGAAAGATATCTTTTCCAACATCCTTATAAATACTTTTATCTTTCTTTACACAAGTATTCACAAATTACTTCATAACAAAACAATCTTCTAGAGTACCACAAAAACATATATGTGTTGCCTCTGAATCTACATTATAGTACCATGGTTGTCCCCAAAGTATATGGAAATAGTCCGTCTGTACTACATTCCACACGATCTCATCTTTGTAGTATTTTTAAATAAAAAGTGAAATTTTACATACCACTTTTTTTTGAAATTTTCGTTCTTCTTCAACTAGTGGAACTTGACAGCAAGATGAATACTTTTCCATATTTAAACTTGAAGCTTTTACAAATGTTGTGGATACCATGTTCTCAATACTACCATGGTCTATGATAACCTTGCATACTTCGTTTTCGATTGTGCATCGTATTCTAAAAATCGTATCACACTTCAAATTGGGCTACTTTATATCTCCCCTGGTAGATCGCCAAAATCGGAATCAACATGCTTGGGGTGGTCTTCTACCGAAGCAGGTAGCCATCCCCGGAGATTGTATCTGACTTCAATGATGAACACAACTAAGATATGTCGAACATCTTGAAGAGCTTTGTCAACATGTCGAGCCATTGCTCCATGTTTTTGAACCTCAATTCGTTGTAGTGGCTCTGACTCCATTAGTATTGACCTTGGCCATCTAGTCAGGTAAAAATCCTAGTTCTAATACCAATTTAGTGCAACAACGGAAGTTGAATCTTGTAAGACAAGAAAAAAGCTAAAACGTTCAAGAATATTATATAATAATGAATATGAGCTATGTTACAACTAGTCTAGCCCTATTCTTGTTTAGGCATCGGAAGAAGAGGTAATATCATAATTCTAGTAGACTAAGTAAAAGAAATTAATCTCTAAAAGGAAAAGAAAACAAATAACCTATTTCTAATAGTAGTAGGAATCATATCAACTATGATAATGAAACTAATAGAATCCTACAAATAATAGGAATCTTAACTACCAATAATATTCAAATCCTAAAACTAGTAGTAATAACCGATTTCTAGTAGAACTGTTCTACATAATGTTGCACGAAAAGAGATAATAAATTGACCTGTGGTTAAACTAAGAGAAATCCTCAATGGAGAGATATAGCACAAACTGAATGAACTTAGGTAGCGGTTCATGAATTGCTTTGAAAACACCTTAACAAGAACAGAATTGTCCCAATTAATGAAATCTGGAAGCTCTTGTGCAGGGTTTGAATCCTCATTGGATATTTCAGGGTGGGGCATATGAAGTTGGACATATTTTCAGAGTAAAAAACAAGGCAAATAAGGCACATAATAAAAGATAATCTGATATGATATTTCCACCCGCAGATGCTCCCCCAATAAGAAATTTAAACTCTTCTTCAACTGGAAAGAATAGGTTTTCACAATATAATATTTTGGTTTTGGATTTTCCTTTCATTTCTGAAGTATTCCATGGCGTGATTTAAGGAGTAAGGTGCTAACATCCCACTCACCCCCGACCCACCCTGTGTGCTATAACCTTTTTGATGAATTAATAAAATCAATAAGGATTAGGGGTCCATCCCTAAACCTCACTGCAGACACATTTCTCTCTTGACATAAAGGAACTCAAATAATAAAATTACAGGAGGTATGCTCTTAACCACCTTACTGTCTCAACATTTACTTTCAATCCGGCTATAGCATCTTGTGCATATTGAAGTAGTTCTTCCCTCTTTGCCTGAAATCAAGAAAGGGCAATGGAAAATATCGACAAATGCTTCAATTTCTTAATTGAGCATCATGGTTAGTCATGCGAGTGAAATTATTTAAAGCATGCGGTTAAATAACCTTACCAGCACTTCATCATTGTAGATTGCGAAAGATTTTGCCAAATCTTGTAACTTGTTCATAATCGCAGTATGAGCTTCCTTCCTGCCCTCGAGACACATTCTGAATGCAAAACAGAGAAGAGGAGGTAAGGGTGTGCATATTTAATTTTCACCCAGGTAGAAGCAACTTCAAAATCTTCATAATGATCAGAAATGCCCGCCCTTTAGGCCAGACCTTAGAAACTTCAAGATATTAAAGTAAATGACTAAAGTAAGAATCACCCAAATATCTCCAGAAGCAAAGAAATTTCCTCTTCATTAGGTTCTTCAAGAATCTGGGCCAGACAAAAGAGTTAGTTTGGTTTACACCCATCAGTTAAAAAGAACAAATGGCAACTTAAATACTTAACTATACATGCAACTAGAAGGGAAAAAAACGAAGGAAATGATTTAATCATCCCCCCTATTAAATTATAAATCTAGTACAGAAAAGTAAGCTATATGGAGCACAAGGAAGAATGGAAGTTTTTTCATCGGAATACAGAAAATAAGAAATGGAAACAGCTGAGGTTATTCTTAATATGCTAAAACGAAGTTTAGAATCTAGAGGATGTGTCTTTAAGAAGAATGGACAGAGAGCCAGAGACAAGAAGAATCTAGTAGGGAAAGTTTTAAAATGGTTGAGAAGCCCAAAAGGCAACTGAAAACTGCTAAACTTACCATGGACAGTGTTATGCCCTCAAGGGCTTGACTGTGAAGGAAAACATCATTGAAGTACATTGGTTCTCCACCAAGATCCGGATCACAGTACAAAACCTGTCCATTATAATAACGAAATACACGTATGTGACTTATGCTAACATGGAGAGAACAAAAAGCAAAGAAAGATAACATAGAATTATAGAAAAATCTTCGGATAGGGGAAGAACGTGTAAAATACTATCTAATAGTAGAGAGGCCAATATCTGATGTAAGCTAATCGAATCTGAAAATTGAATGGGCTGAACATGGCTTTTCAGGGGCACTCAAAGGATATTATTTTCTTGATTTTTATAGCCATAATGAATTTGAGTGTCCGCTCATAACAATAGATGGAAAAAAATCTGAGATTCCGATCAATTCAAAAGGATCCGTTGGTTGATTATAAGCTAGACGGGTAGATAACTACTGAGCATTAATCATGAGGACTAAAATCATTGGCGTTGAGATTTTTTATTGTATTGCTTCAGCCTGCAATTGGTAGCCTAGAACTCTACATTTTTCAGGACAGTTTGACTGTGATTTTATCTTCTTTCTGATAAGATAATCTGAATAAAACTGACATAAGGGAAATAGTTAAGAAATAGTGTGCATTGGTGGAAGACTGAGGTGACTCAAGTTCACCTCTGAAACTTGAACAACTGTAATTAAATCACAAGAAGCAAGAGTGCAGTCTACGAGCTTCAATAGGCTATCACATTCGTTTAAAGAGCTTGTAATTCTTAAGAAATTTATATTTCAGAAAGAAAAATAAGAGACACTTCAAATACCTACCACAGTTGGCTTTGCCGGAGGCTCATTTGATTCATTGGGCATATCAAGATGCTCAGTGTTGGCAGCTTCTTGTAGTCTTTCAATCTCTTTTAAGGAAACTAACCATCTTCTTAGTAACTGAACTCTTTCTGCCCCTCTGCAAGACACAGAAACTTCTTCTAATCTTTTCACCGCAAGCTTAAAGTTTTGGAAATTCCGAGCTGCCTACAATGCCATGCAATCAAAGTATAAATATCTTTAACACCTTAAAATAATTTATGCAAAAATAATATTAATACTTTACCGACCAATTCCAAACCCAAATGAATACTCGTGTAAGCATATTCCTTAAGAAAATTTTAATTAGGTTTATATAACAATCAGAGAAATAAATTTGCCGATACAACATGTATATATACAAGATGAGAATCAACTATATTGTACTAAGTCATCATCTATTGTCCACTGATGCAAAAGGATCTTAGAAGCTTCTCCCAACCTTAAAATGTGCTCTTAAAACTCTTTACGACCGTGTAGATACATCGTATCTCAATTTAAGATTACACATTTTACAATTCTTTGTATTACATAGACTACAGTCACCCTTGTAAAAATGAAAGTGAATTTCCTGATCAGGATCAAAGTATAGGTATGATTATATGTCTAAATTATGATTTCGATTTCAAGGATGAAAATCACAGCTGGACCTGGACATAGTCTATCTAAGCTGTATCAGTAGAAAAGATTAACAAAGTAAAAAAAATTCATAATTATTCCCTCCAATAATAAATAACTTTAGTATACAAGACCTCCTGAAAAAGAACTTGACTCTGTGTGTACATATGCATACATTAGAAAATGAATCAAACCAGTGCAGAAAGTTCAGAGACTTATTGATAATATGATTGTTGCAGATTCATAGGAGATATTATGCTATTAATTTGTATTCAACAAATTTATTCAAGTAAAATGCATTTAATTATCAATAATTTTAGTGCACGCGAACACCTCGAACAGAATCGACTTGTTGTGCGCGTGTATGTATGTGATGTATACATCTAAAACACACACACACACTGACACACACACACACACACATATATATATATATATAATAAACACGCAGGGATTAAGATTGGTTGAATTACAATGCGGTCTTGCAATAACTTGGCGCCACCGGCGACGGCCTGGCCGGCATGTTGGACGACTGTGTCGGCGTAAATGCGGACGGTGCGAGTAAGATTACTGCTACCACCTTTTTCGACCGCTTTGTTCACCGCCGATCGAAGCCACGACATATCTAAAATCTAAATGCACTGATTTGTATAATCGCTACACAAATAAAGTCTAAACTTAGAGAAAAAAACAAAAGAAGGAATAAACTGATCAAACATTGGAGCGAGAAGAAAGACGAAGCTAAGAAGATCGTTAGGGGAGTTCGAGTCTCATGCCTTTCGTTTCGCGCTCAACGGTCTTGCGAATTCCTACAAATGCCCTCGGCTGCAATGTGGTCTGTCTATGACCTGTTATTTTATACCCTCGTTCCATCTATATAGACTGATTTTATTTTTCACATCGATTAAAAAATCTTATTAAATATAATTGAAAAAGTAATCTTGCCAAAAACTTTTCTAGTTTACCATTATTTAATTATCAACAACTAGTAGTAAATTATTGTTAGAAGTAGTAAAGAAATTGAATGATTTAATTTTCAGGAATTAAATATTTTTATATTTGAACAATTCAAAATTAAGTAGGAAAAAATAATTATAATTTGATAAATTAAATAAAGAGATATTAATAAACGAACAAAACAAAATATTCTCAATAAAGAAACATAATTGTTACAAGAAAATGAGAAAAGTCAGACTATATAAATGAGATGAAGGACTAATATTTTCAACAACTAAAATTGAATTATGCAACCAATTCTTCTTGTGTCAATTAGTTAGTTTCCAAATTCTTTTACCTTTTTTATTTGAATTTAATTTAATTTTTTTGTTAGAGAAGTCAATAAATTACACAAAAAAGTTTCAATTTACATCGTTTTCATTTATTCTTGATATAAAATAAAATAAAATAAAAACTTTCAGTACATGAGTGAAGCATAATTTTTTTCATAATATCGTCCAACACTTGCAATCTTCCCAACCGAACATACCATCACCAAGTTTTGCGAAGAATTGCGTAGTATCTTTTAGCCTCTGACCGTTCTCACGACTCAACTACTTATCAATGAACAATCCTTGACAACGGGTAACCACAAAGCTATTATTTTGAAATTGTTCTAACAATGTTGAATATTGTGTACTCGAAAAAATAAAATAAATAACCATCCAAATGAAGCGCAAAGGGAAACAAGAAATTAAGCTAAGCAACAACAAAGTACTGTATTCATACAACATCCTAGGTTTATCATTACATAATGAGTTTTCCCATACTTTTAACAATGAGCAGGCTATCACCTATTCTACCAACAAAACTGGTGGGATCAAAAGGAAAAAAAATGGTGATGATCACAAGAATACCGATATGGCCCAATCTCTCCAACATATCTAGCAGATGGAAGCAAATCATCACTACAAGTCATCAATGGAAGGCAAGGGCGTTTTCCAGTAATTCCATGAGTTATAGTCTTCCTGAACAGGCAAGCAAGAATGTTATTACATGCTGAAAGCTGATAAATATGTGACATTCTGTTGCATTAGTACCTGCTCGACCAGTGACGTTGGTGGGAACATGTCGTTTACCAGAGTGTGCAATGAAGTATATGACTTTACGTCAATACGATTATTAATGGCTACCTCTCCCTGCGAGTATAAATACATTTATGGTTGAATGTAAATTAAATAAATGTTTTTTTTCCAGTGAACATATAGTAAGCTTTAACTACCTTGGGGTTAATAATAAAGATCTTGCCCTTTGGGATCCCAATTTTCCAGTAACTGAGTTCATCAGTGTCTCGGTTTCCAAAACCGGCGTAAAATGGATTATAATCAGGAGGAAAAAGTGCTTTGATATCCTGCAAAATGGGTTCTTATAGACTTCAAAAGATCAACATATATGGAAGAATAGTACACAAAGCTTGTATCCCTGCTATAACATTTACCTCTAAACAGGCAATCTTGAATTCGTGAGGAGCCCTTCTTATTACTGCCACCGATTAAATATTTCCATCAGAGACACTAAAAATAAACCAAGATATCACACTCATGAAAAAAAATGTGTTGCCACATGCAAACAAATATTTGATGATGTGCATCAAGCCCTCTCTGCAGATGGGTAAGACGGCATCCTAGCAGCTGTTTCTAAATCCAAGTTGACATTTATTCATACAACAACTCCAAAAAGCTCTAAAATGGAAACAAGCTCAAAAATAGTAGCCATTGAGGAAAGTCCTATATGGTTTCTTCTCTTCTCCATATGATTTTTCACCAAGGACTTCAAACTAGTATTTGCCCTTTAAAGTGAAGTTCTACAGCAAGATAGAAACAACTGTAGTGACTAAGTGTGTGTTTGGATTTCATTATAATATCCTTATAAGGAGATTACAATGAGAGAAATATTGATCCCACGAAATGTATGGATAATAAGTGGGTAGTAGTTGTGAATGTGTGGTTAAAAATAAATTATAACTTATTAGGTTTCCCAAACATATAAGCAACAAATTCTTCATAAACTTACATGAGAGCAATGATATCTTTTAGGGGAAATTACATACCAACGCAACTCTAGTACAAGAAGCAAGTCCCCAACCTTCCTCGTGCAGCAATTGAGTCCCCAGACTTTCAATTTTGTAGCATGCAGGTCTCCAATGAATGGTTCCCATCCTATTGGACATTAAAATGTCATGTGACACTCACATGACATTTCAACATCCAAATAGATGAAACCACACGTTTGGCACCCATGTGCTACAAAATCAAAAGGTTGGGGACCCAGTTGCTACAAAAATCAAAGGTTGGGACCCTCCTTGCTCTATTTAAAATAGGTTGGGGATCACATCAGTAATTTTCCCAATTTTTGGAAAAGTCAATTGAGCTTCCTGTCCAAATGATTAGCTGCAGTACATAAAATTCATTAACTTCTAATGCTGTGCATTACTAAACACTTCAATGAAGATAGTGAGCTAATGAGTGGTCCTCCAAGGAAATGAAACTCACCTTCTCGGTACAATGAAGGAAATAAGCCATCCGGGGAAATAACAACAGGTCCGATGGGCAAGCTTTTGCCATCCTGCAATCATTTGAACAAATTTCACTTGATGAAATTTCATCTTCAACCAAATAATAGCATAAAAAGTGGCACTAGTGGCTGCACTCAAATAAGATGGCTTAATAGCATTAACTAGCAGAACCCAACTTTGAAATAAAGACGTGCAAATAAAAATGCTTAACAAATCACAAAGAGACCAAAGAAAATGAAAGACAACAGAGGTTATATGGAAAATTTAAATACATGAAAACCGTTTTATTGATTAAATATGAAATCTCCTTTAAAACTTGAGAAAATACCATTATGTAACTTAGAAAGCCATTAGCACTCAAGGTCAGAGTAAGTATACCTGCTTAAGATTTAAAAGAAAACTTTTAGTCAAGTATGATTGAACAATTGCGCGTGCGCTCAGAAACAATAACTGATACCCATTCTCCTGCAGTAAAATTAAAACATTTTAATATTCCTAATAAATGCCATGAAGAAATTCCGATGAAATATTAAAAAGTACAGATATCTTGTAAGGTAGAACATCCAGGATCCACAAAATAACAGCAGTGGCATAAAATTGTCATCACAGAAACATCTAACTAATGAGAAGATAGGCACCCCAACTTGGAGTAGCAAAACAGAAGGATTAACAGATATTCACAGCTTGTGCAAAACTCAATGTTATATTAAATAATTGAACTCGGAAAAATGTATGGTCAAGGCTTGAGAAGCGACGAGTATAGTCCCAGTTTATGCATGAGTCATGGACTCATGAACCTTCTACTGTGCTTCAGTTGAGCCTAGTTAAAAAGGTTACGCATAAGTATAGGATTCAGAAGTTTCCACTCTTTTGACTAAATAAAGGAACAACAAATTGAATATGAATCTTCTATTTAAAAAATTTATGAAGCTACCAGCAATTGTGGAACCTGCTAAAGTAAAAGATACGATGGATAGATATTCTTTTTTATTATGCAACAAAGTTTCGACTGTCCAAAACAATAGTAAAATTTATACAAATTTTTAGTTTACAGCACTTAATTGATGAAAAAGCATGAGCATTCCTATACATTAACTTCTGTTTTATTTTTCAATTTTCTTTCAGGAACTTATACATAGTTACTTCATGAATAAATTGCATAATGCGTGTATTTTATCCAAGAACATAGACTAGTGTATCGAAAATGCTGAATTAACATGATTGCCTTCCCATCTCTAGGCAGTAGAAATTCATAATTTATTACAGCTCTTCCAAATGTATTCTTTCTCATACATAATTCTCTCGGTGAAAGATCTTTCCCTGGTTTAGGACGCATCACACCTCATAATGTACCTCTAAAGACCTTGGCATACCAAACTACCTCCCAATACCCCCAAAAAAAAAAAAAAAAAATCTACTTTTTAACCAGATTATAACTTCTATAGCAACTTGAGTTGGGCATCCAGAACTACATGGGATCTTATGCTCCATTAAAGAAGAAATTAATATGTGGTAAGTTCCTTATCTGAATCTAATTTGCAACATAACGTGTCTGTGAAACACTTGAACATAGTACACTGTATATGCACCTTGGTGCTTTTTTTAGGCTCTAGTTTACCAATGCCATGGACTCGTGTTTTCAGATGTAATGAACTGCAATCAGTTATTTCTTTTGAATAGAGATTTTATTTTATTGATTTCACCTTTATTACATATGAGAATTTGGAACCCAGTCCATATCAAGCTTCCTAACTTCAAATACATGCACAATACAAACACAACAATAATTCTTATACATACATGTGTGTGTGTGTGTTTGTGTGCATGCGCATTTGGTAGTACAATATTCTAAGTCTTATTGCAAGAGCGACTGTCGATTAAGAACCCTCTTGTTTAGGCAGAATTCCAGTCAATACAAACGCCATAAAGCAGACAATTGAAATAATTGATGTGATAACCTTTATTGCACAAAAGAGACGAGCAATTCCAGAATGGGTCCAGTCCTTCCCAACCAAAGGCATAAACTGGCCAAGGACATCAGACCTGAAATATAGAAATGCAACCATGAGTCATAATCAGAAACAGACATTGACATTATGTCCTCACTACATTATCCTTGATTTGCTTGAAAGCATATAGGACCAAGAACCAGTACACATCTCCCATCACGGCTTAGAAGCTTACATTAGCATGCCTTAGATAAATGCTCATCTTTAGTTCGCAAATTATACATCCTTGATGGCTAAGCCGTTCTCCTTACACTCAACTGAGAGGGAAGAGACTAGCAGGTAGGCTAAAGTTACCAGGGATGCTAAACCCCATGAAGTGTGAATTGATGTTGTTTAAAAATTACGGCATGCTTGTAAGTTGGAAAGATATATAAATGAAACTTATGCACTGTAATTCACACAACTTTGATAATGAAACAAAGGTATTTTCTCTCTTAAATTTTGCTTCCGTATGTCTAAATCTTCTTCCCTTTCTATCTCCCTCCTCCTATATCATCCCTCTCTTTACCCCCTCCTTTCTCTTCTTCTCTCTCATTTCCCCTTCTCCTGTAATTGTTTGATTGCATCCTACATCACTACCATTAAAATTGTGCAAAATCTCAAGTAACTAGAAATAACACTCTGTTTTTAACTCCTCAAATATGCAGCGCCCCTGCATACACATTTTCCTAGGTAACTGTAGCCAATCATATTTTAGTCTCTCCCATATTCTTTGACGAGCTCACTTGTCTAAGAATGGACTTTTTCTGCTTTGCCTGAAAGCATGAATAAAATATAATTGTATTTAGAAACAACATTAATGACCGGATCTAATGTGAGCCTTATAACTCAAAACAGGTCAGGCTTCTATTCTAGCATCACCATATTAAAATGTCACATTATTCAGTTCTAGCTGAATAAGGAGTACATTTCTTTCATACATCTCTCCCACTAATTTGGAAAAACAAGATATTGCTAAGAGCACACATTACTAAATTTAAGAGATTGCTTTTCTTATAATATAAGCTATAAGGACTTGTGCAAGGCATTAAGGTTAAAGTCAGCCTTTACTTGACCAATTGTCTATGTTACAGGCATCCAAGTTTTTGATTCTTTTGTTCCCTGCAGTACAAGATGCAAGCGTACTATATTGTAACTAAAAGGAAGCATATGTGCATCTGCATGTAAAGAAATCTAAACTGTCATCGCAAAATAGATCGTATGAAGTAAATAAATCTTACCTGGTAATTGTACCGTCGACATCAGAAATTACAATCCGTGTATTCCACTTCCACAAATATATATGAGCTTCAACCTGTTTCAAGAAAGTCACTCAGTAACAAAAGAGGATATATCTAGTCCAACTGCCTATCTAAGTTAAAACACAAACACTAATCAAGGAACAAATAATAGACCTTCTGGTGTCCAAGGACTCTTGTAGAGAATATAAAATTAACCATATTCTGCCCTTCTTTGAGATTCAATGATGCTATCTGATTGGTAGTAGGAACATTAGTTCTTGTAAGTTGCTTACGCGGAGACTCACTGGCACTATGGGGTGTGGATGTGAGTTCTACAGGTTGGCTCGTTGAGACAGATTCAGAATCAACAAAGATCTCCTCATTTGATGCATTACTACTACAATGATCGAGAGTCTTAACCTTCCTAAATGGGATAGGCCAGAGTCTCCATCTGCGTCCAGAAGGAGTTGAAATCAATCCAGAATCATCTTCCTTTGTTTTTGGAGTTCCCTGTTCCACAGGAATTGCATCCTCCTGCTGAACAGGTAAATCCAAACCATAAGCTGCCATACCAAGAATGATGGGTGCAGCTTTATCCCATGGCAAGTACTTTCCTCTTATTCTAACAATTAAGTTTTCCTTCTTAACAATTGATGTGGCAGAAAGTTTAAGCTCTTCAGCTGATATGCTGTTTGCATCAAAGGCTTCTGCTGCTGCACTCAAACCCATGCCAGCAAAAAGCAAGTTTCCACAGAGAGATATCTCTAACCCTGAAGACAAGTAAATGAATGTGATTGGAGAAGGTGAGAAACCGGATTAAAAATCAATTACAACAGTGAGTCCAAGTTTATTATTATAGCCAGATGGCGTGACTTACTTGTCCCTAAGCCTGTTCTCATAGCTTCGGTTGGCACTTCAGTATCAGGTTCAATGTCTTTGGCTTTACTGCATTCATCTACAGAAGTAGGTGCTTCCTCGACACTTTGCATTCCTTTGGCTTCTACCTCTACATCCATCTGCTTCTCTGGATCCTGATCGTTGATGACATCTTGAGCAGGCTTGCTATCAGAATCCATGTGATCCATATGAAATGCATCTTTTTCATGGACTGCAACTTCAACCTGTAACTCTGCCAAAGATTCAATGCTGTTGTGTCCAAAATCTGAGGGAGATAATCCGGTATCATTTCTTGATTTTTGAAGATTTTGAGGCGAATTTTCATGTGGATCTTCAGAAAATATAGAATCATTGCTGGTGTATCCAAAATCCGAGGGAGAAAATCCAGTATCATTTCTTGATTTTTGAAGATTCCCCTCTTCACTTTCATTATTTGTCTTGGGATTTAGAGGTGAATTTTCATGTGGATCTTCAGCAACTTCAGAAATTTCAAATGAAGACTTCATACTTTTCTGATCAGCATTTGTAGACTGCTCTGCCAATTTTGGGAGCTCCAAACAGCTTTTGAATATCTCGTCCCTCTTAAAACTACTTGACATATTTTCTGAACTACAATCGAGGCAGATCTTTCTATCTTGATTAGCTGTGTTCTGAGTTTCTTGTACATGATGGAGATGCTCTTCATCTCCTTCACAAGGCCCCGGCTCGTATTTGGAAGCCAGATTGCCATTGTTTATCTCGCATTCACTTCCTGAAGTAACTTTACATGTGGTTGTATCCTGATCGCTCAAATAACCAGCATAGCATGAACATTCTCCTTTATGATACTCTTCGGTCCCTTCATCTGGACTGACCTTAAACTGAGGCATGTTTTGTTGCACGTGTTCAGTATTTCTCTCAGATGATGAAATGGGTGCTGTCAATACGCGGCCATCTACACTTACCACAACTACTTCTGAATTCAAATTCTCTGATTCTATCACATGCTGCACACTATCTAGATTGTCATATCTACTCGAACCATATTCCGATAAATCACTCAAACCCTCCCGAGATGATTGCTCATCTTGAAACTCGTTGAACATCCGCTCATGATCAGATTCAGTCCTTTCTAATCTGTCCATACCAAGAGTAACACGTTCATCTAGCACCTCTACCTCACCATTATCCAAATCCTCAGCCTCTTGTCTATGAAAACTGTTGACTGTTAAAGTATCATCATTGTAAATGTGATCTATGTCATTACTCTCTGAGGTGTCTTCAAGATTATCAGAATCCTTTAAACCCTCAATTGTCTTGTCCTTTACAGAGTTATCTTCCCGTACAAAATATGCTTCACCGGAATTATCAAGATACATATGAAAATCGGCTTCCACTCCATTAACTTCTATTTGGACAACCTTTTCTGCCCCTTTAAGAACACCCTGAAATTTACCAAACTGTACATACCAAGGTGTGCTCCTGAAGGCTCCATCGTGCTGCTTAACAACAATTATGTCAACTGCCCCACCAAACGGATGAAACGGTGCGGTAATAAAGTTGCTAACTTTACCCCCCACGTTCATTTGGCCTAATTACAAAGAATTGCCCCAAAATTTCTAAAGCAATCAATTATTCTTCAAACTAAAGATGGTATTGAGAATCAAATCAATGGTCATCAATAAAATAATCTTGAAACATCAACTGAATTTTTTTTTCATCAAACCTTGCCCAGAAAGAAGAATTGCATTCGAGATATCTGCATGCAACAAATATTGAAATCTAAATACACAATCATGCAAATCTTTCAAAAAATTATAACTTCAAATATCATTACGGGTTAACTAAAAACGCTAAAGAAGTAAAGAACATAACTTGCATCAAGAAATCAATAAATACAAAAACCCAGATAAAGATTGAAGCAATACGAAGAAACTAAAATCAAATATTCTTGAAAATGAAAGGAAAAAAAAAGGGTGATACGCACAAAAACTCACGTATTCAAGAATTAATATACTCCCAAATACTTGGTTTTTCAACAATTGATTGATAAGTGAAATGTATCACAGCTCAAGAAATCCAATATAATTTTCTACTCTTCGCATCTAATATCACATCTCAAACGAAGATTCCAAGAATATTTGCTTCTGAAATGTGTGTTGTTATTTTCCATCTCTAGAAAGTAGGTGATGGGCAGATGCTGACGTTTTTGTTTTTCTTTTCCTATTGAATTTTCTACTAAGGTGGTTGTTGTTGCGTTGCGTCCAATTTAGAGATTTTATCTTTCGAGTTTTGGATAACAAACAAAACAGAGTAAAAAATTCATAATTTCTCAAGCAATAACTATGTAATGTTTGTGAATGGAAGAGTATTGCACGGGTAAGTTGATTTACTTATTCACGTTTGATTTAGTTAAAAAAAAAAATCAATAAAAAATTAAATTAACCATAGATTTATAATTTTTATTAATTTTTTAACTACATATTTTATCAACTTTTATAAAAAAATTTACAAATAATTTAATTTTTAGCAAAATTAAAAATTTAATATTATTTAATTCAATGTACTAAGGCCCCTTTCGGGAGGAATTAAAATCTAATTAAAATTGAAAATATTGCCGTTATTGGGTCTCACTCGTCTAATAAAAGTTAACAATAACGGCTATATTTTCAATTTTAATCCGATTTTAAATTTTTAATCCCTCTCATACAAGGCCTAAATATGTCTTTAGTGCATGTCTGGTAAGGATTATTTTCAGATTTTAAGTATTAATGTTACCGTTAAAGTCCACTGGTGGGTCCCCCTTCTCTCACAAGCAGTCAAAAAAGGCTGTTGAAATAATATGTAACGGCCACAAAAATGATTTTAATCTGGTGAAAAAGTTTCACCGACATGCTCTTAATAAGTAAGAGATTTGCTAAACGTATATCGGGGTTGAAATGCACACTGGGGTTGACGCCCCTCTCACAAGGGTGCCCACGATTATTTTATTGGTCGTGGGTCCCCCTCTTGTGAGGGGAGGACACTCCGATGTACGTTTGCATTTCTTATAAGTAAATGGTCTATACTTTTTTCATTCACTTATTCGTATCAAAATGGATCGCACGACTTCGACCAAAGCACCTGGTCTGGGCCTTATGCAAGTCATGCCAAGCTGTCAAGAGATGATCTTCAATCCCTAGTTTACTTATAAAAAAATTAAAAGGTGAAAGTGAATTTGATCAAGCTCCTTTTCCATTAGAAAGAGGGCAAAATCTAACTATTCAAGTAAGGTCGGAGCTATATTTAACTCGAATTATATTTTCAAGCAAAATGAAAATAAAATGAGAAGCAACTGAACATATCCACAATATAAGCAAGTATACAGTCCAAGTTCCCCCCGGGGCACATCCGAGTTGGCAAAGGACGGGCATTGCTGGGCTTGCAACCTCAGTGTGGAGAGTTCGAATCCTGGATGGAGCAGTTGAGTGATGTAATACTCAATTGTGAATGGAGCAGTTTGGTGATGTAATATCCATAGAGGAAGACTCCCTTTGGGCCAAGAATATAAAGGGTGCACGGACCTTGGTCAACTTGGACATATACCACGATTAACTTCCACCCATCGCTGAGGAGTCGGGGATGGGTGGTCCAGGACATAGTCTGGTGTAAGTTGGAATATCTGAGTATCAAAAAAAAAAGTATACGGTCCAAGTTTAGTCTGTGCATTCAAAAAACGATTTATATTGTATTTGAACCGTATTTTACGCAAGTCAGTTTTTTACGTCTAATCACTTGTTAGTACCATTTTTCGAGAGTTCTACCCAAGAAAATTGAAATAAGATTAGTGAGATTATGTAAAGTAAAATTGGAAATCTCGTGATGGTGAATTGTCATTTTCCAGAGATTTCAATTTTCAGTAAGTGTCTGTTTGATTGTAAATGTGAAAAATGAGTGAAAAGAAAATTACAGGAAATTGAATTGTCTAAAAATTATTTTACTGAGAATTGTAATTAATTGTATTTGATTGGTATAATTTTTCATATGAAAAATGTTGAAAGTTTGGTATCCACGTGACTTCGTTTTTTATGAAAATTGTCTATTAAAGTGATATTTTTTCTACCATTGGGTCTAGAATTTGTTCTAATTGTCAAAAAAAAAAACTATCATATCGAATATCATTCGTTTGGCATTGTTTTGCATGGAAATTGTCAATAAAAATGATAAATTTTTTACCATTATTTCTAGAATTTTTTCCCATTGTCAAAAAAAAAAAAAAAAAAGCTGGAAAATCAATTTCCACCCACAAAACCAAGGAAAATTTGAGCATGTGAGCCAAACCAAGAAAGGTGTATTAAACAAGGAAAAAGTGAAAGTTAGAATTTGTTTTCCATTTTCCATGAAAAATAATGGCCTATCAAACAGGCTCTAAACATATATTTCACGTGCTCTGGAAAATACTAATATTATAATACTAGATTTTGTCCTTTGTTTACTATTTCAACTATTCCTTATTTTTTTAGAGTATATTTGATTGTCAATATTAATTTTAAAAAAGAAAAAAAATGTGAAAAAAAGTATTACAATGACAAAATAGTGGAAACACAAATTTTAAATCATGTAATTTTGACAGTAAATGTGTAATGATGAGATATAGTGTCACTACGATTTTTTTTATTTTTTATTTTTTGTTAAAGTTAAAAATTAAATTTTTAGTAAATTTTAATAAAAGCTAATGAAATATATAATTGAAATATTGAAGAAAGTCGTAGATCTCATAAAATTTATAACTGAAAATGAATTCAAGAAAAAAAAATTATAAAATAAGGCCAAACACGAAGTGAGTATAATCAATAATGTGCATGGAATTCAATTAGTTAGCTATTCATGATTACTATGAGTTGACTTGAAGAACAATTTGAGCCTAATTAGTTGTGAAAGTATGATTATTAAAGTTAAAAAGCTTTAACTAAAAAGTAATTTTCATAAATCTGTTAGGCACTCACTATAATTACCCCAAAATTCAGACCTCAAAATTTCGAACTTTTTTTATTGTCTTATTTGGGGAATTGGCGGTAATGGTCCCTTACCTATTTGATTTCTGTAAAAATAATCCTCCACCTTACGGAACCCCTCCTCCCCCCCCAAAAAAAATTTTTTTTAGTTAGAAAAAAAAATCATGTGTAAATTTTTTTTTTTTACGTATTAACCTGACCTGTAATCCGATTCTGAATCCGTCCCTGCTCCACTTAATACACACATAATTGATCATTTTGAGTGGTTTTCATCCAATTGACCATTTAAAGGATCGAGCTTTTTATATAAAAATAAATAAAAGAATATTACTAGATGCCCTTACTTTTAGTTAAATAAATAAAATTAAACATTTAACAATAAAAATACGAAAAAGACAACTTATTCTACCGATCATAAGTGCATCTCCAATGCAAGTCCATACTTTTCAAATTGTGTCATATAAACAAATTAGAAAGTACAATAAAATTCTTATTAACGAGAACTCTATCAAATAAAAGATATTGAAAAACTTACAATCTATACAACATTTATGTCTAACAAGCAATCAAGTTTAGAATTGATTTCTTTTGCATCTATAAATTTCTATTGAGATATTTTTATTTTTTAAAAATATTAATAAAACTAAATAAGCTTATAAAATATAAATCCTTCTTGAGTTTGCATGTTTAACAAAAAAATTTAATTTACACGGAACTATAAAAAACATTTTTTTTTCTCTACTGTATCATCTTCGCAGAGTCCATTTTAACATGCATTCGAGATGATTTTTTAAAAAACTTGTTTGATCCCCATTTTTTTAAAAATATATTCTTCATTTTCTTATTTTTAACCACACATTCTTCATCAATCCACTATTTCAAAATACATTTTACATAAAAAAAAAAAAGGGGGCCCAAACAGATCCTAACACGAGTTCTATTTTGCTTATATGATAATATTTTAAGTAATTCAAGATTGTATTGAATGTTTTATGAGTGGTTGATGAGATGAGTTGACTTGTTTTTTAGTCTCATGTCTTTTTATTTATTTTATTAATTTAACTAAAGTAAGGGTATTTAAAATTTTAGTCTTTATTTCAAAAGTTTTCACAATTTTATTGATTAATTGGATGGAAACCATCTAAAGGAGCAATTACGCTCATCAAGTGAAATGTTAGGGATGCGTGCACCAATACTAAAAAGTTAGGAACAATTTGCACAAAGATTCAATGGGTTAGGGACCATTTAATCTAATTCCCGTTAACCCTGGCCAGATCTTACTCCATTCCCATAAATGGAAGGCAATTTGGGTAGAGTAGTTTGACAGCCCCCCTCACATGGGTGGGATCCGTAATTTTAAAAATCGCGAGCCCCACCCTCATGTGAGAGGTTGTGTACACCAATTCAATAAAAATACACCATCGCCACTGACTCAACTTCAGCGTGATCCTGCTTTCATATCGACCTCCTGCACCGCCGCGCAGCACTACCTTTAGCCACCGCAATTTCATTAAAATGACTAGGTTACTATATTTCCTCGTCTCAATTCTCCTCATTTTCACCATACTCTGCACTACCAGCTATCACCGCAGGGATCAAGTCCCTCATGATCATTTCCGACTCCCGGTCCATGATACTCTTCGAGCGGTTCGACTTCACTCACACTAGCCAGGTCACCATATCAGTCTCCTTCGTGTCAGTCATTTCTTCCCTCTCCTCTCCTGATCCCTCTCGTCTATTTCTCCTTTCCGAGGAATCCCTAATTCAGGTCCTCGTCGAGCTTCAGTAAAACCCTTCATTTTGCGTACTCGATTTGAAGTACATTTACCTACTATTCACCTTTCGAGAACTCTCCCCACCATCCCACTCGTCATTCAACCACTCGTACCCCATTACTTCTCCAAATGAATACTCCCTTTTTCTCACAAATTGTGCCCCGAAATCAACTGTTTCTATGGACGTCCATACTGAGCTCTACAACTTCGATGACCGCGGCCTCATCAAGGATTATCTCTCTGCTGGCCTTACTCTTTTATCCGATCTGTATTTCTTCTTTTTCGTGCTCTATTTCGCATTTTTGGCGATATGGGGTCACGTTTATTTAAGGAATAAGAAGTCCTTACATCGGATACATGCCGTCATGGGGCTTCTGGTGATTATGAAAGCATTGCATTTAATTTACACAGCAAAGGATAAGCATTATGTGAAGGTTACATGCACTCCTCATGGATGGGATGTGCTGTTTTACATTTTCCAATTTATTAGGGTAGTCTTCTTGTTCACGGTGATTGTGGTGACAGTACTGGGTGGTCCTTCCTGAAGCCTTCTTGTAGGAGAAGGAGAAGAGAGCGTTGATTATTGTGATCCCGTTGCAAGTATTGGAAAATGTGGCGTCAATCGTAACTGGGGAGACTAGGCCATTTATTAAGGATTGGGTAACTTGGAATCAGGTTTTCCTGTTGGTGGATATTATCTTTTGCTGCGCAGTTATTTTCCCGATAGTGTGGTCTATTAGGTCTCTGAGGGAGACCTCAAAGACTGACGGCAAGGTTGCAAAAAACCTGGCAAAATTCATTTTTTAGGCAATTCTACATCGTGGTTATTGGGTACTTGTACTTCACGAGGAATGTAGTGTTTGCGCTGATGACCATCTCAGCCAACAAGTACCAGTAGGTTGCAAATGCAATGGAGGAGATTGCGAATCTTGCATTTTATGTTGTGATCTTTTATATGTCTAGGCAAGTTGAGAAGAATGCATGGGCGGACCTAGGAGGGTCTTGGGGGCAGGTGCCCCCCCCCCCAACTTTTAAGGTGTTTAGGGCATCGATGGAACTATAAATTTTAATTTAAATCAAACTTAACAATTAATTTTAATAACATATTTCATGAAATCCATAACTATTTAACTTTTATCAAAATTTACTAAAAATTTGATTTTAATCTCCATCAAACTTGGCAAAATCACATTAAATTTTAATTTTTCTCTTTTTTTCTCGTCTTTTAACAAAATCTTAACTATCAATTAAACAAGGACGAAATATTGCATTCTTAATATCATTTCAAGGTGTTCACGGTCTAGTTTTCTAGGTCGTTAATGACATACGAAATGATTAATCGTAGCAAATGCTACGACTTATCAATGTAAGCCGTTCAAAATTAGTATTTCGAAAATTTGGATAATATGCTAACTTTAAAAAAATTTCGACGATCGTATACTAATTAAATCTACAAATTGCTTATGTCATCTCAAAGTTCACCTACTAATTCCACTACAATTCATCACCTTCAACACTCTCCATTACACAGCATCAACAGTTCCCCAAAATCGCCACCAACCGTACCTCTACTTCTTCACCACCCCATTGCGTAGCACAACCACCCACAAACCAACCCGCCTGCAATTCCGTTGCCGCCTACCAGAAGAGACGGTGAGCAAAAAAATAACTCCACCCAACCCAAAATCATAGCCAGTTACCACCGAACGCCACCTATTATTTTACAATCGCATGCCTAACACTGTTAGCAGAGCTTGGCTGCTGAGCCTCAATTGTAGCTACTATACCGACAGTCGACTCCCAAAAACACACCGCGGAAGTGAAATTGGCCTCGTTTGGTTTTTGTTCAGTATCATTTAAGCTTTGATTTGGGCCCTTCTTGTAATAAAGCTTCAATTTTGGGCCCTACTTGTTAATTTGATCGAGTTTTAAAGTTGGGTCTGTTAAGTTGTTTTAGTTTAAAAAAAAAAAAAGAAGAGGAAATTACATATTTCCAGACATTTGGATATCCAAGTGCAAAAATCAGGTGCAAAATTTAATCAAAACTCAGGTATGAAATTAATAATTAAATATTTATATATACAACCCTAAATCAATTTCATCTCCACCCGTTTCATTTTCTCTCTCTCCTCTCTCATATCTCTCCCTCGTGCTCGCCGCCGTCAAGGAGCATCACTGTCGGAGATCCTTGTCTAGAGAAACATTGCTGTTGTAATGAAGAGGAGGACGCGGCGAAGCAGATCCACCGTAGTAGCTCGATTTGGATTTTTCTCCTTCAGGACCACCGCCTGGAATACCCATCGTCGGTGGTGTTGATGTTGGCGGTGCTCACTAGGTGGTGTTGGTCTTGGTCTTGGTGGCGGTAGGTTGCGATTTTGTGTGCTGTATGTAGTGGCGGTGGTTATTGTGGTGGCGTCTAATCTCAACCCATCGATCCTCGGGGGCGGGCACAAAACTTATTCTCTCTAATGGCCACCGACGGCACGTCGGAGAGCACAATGGTAAAAGCGGTAGTGTAGTTGGTGGTTCATGGTTGGCAGTGATTTTGTAGTGGTGGTTCATGGTTGGCAGTGTGGTGGTGATTTTGTGATTTTATGGTGGTGTTAGATTTAGTGGTGGTAGGGTTGTGGTGTGGTGGTGGTGTATCTGATAGGGTATGTTGGATCTGATGGTGACGGTGGCGGTGGTGGATCTGGCGGTGGTTGGCTTGGGCATGGTACTGTGTGCAGTAGTTGGCTTGAGGGCGGTGGTGTACTGTCAAGGTGATAATCATGATTGGAGGTGAAAATGGGTGTTGGTTAATTTGTGACCAACCATTTTTTTTGTGTGACCTAAAAATTATATAATCTGCGACCGCGAAAGAATCCTTGAGTCTGTGACCGTGTGACCTATAAAATTTGTTCTGTGACCAACTAATTTTGAAATTTGTGACCGACGAATTAATTGTGACCTACAATTTTTTTGATTTGTGACCATTAAATAATCTGTGACCAACAATTTGGAAATGTGTGACTTACGAATAAGCTGTGAACAATTTGTGACCATTAATTCTATAATTATGACCATAATATATTTAATTAATAAATATATTTAATTAATTCACTAATACCTGATTTATGAATTTTGAAACTTAAAACCTCAATATTTATTCGCCTCATTCCAAACACCTGAATTTTGAACTCTTCACAAAAAAAAAAATGGTGTTATTGTTAATTGGGCTCGCTAAGTTGGGCCTCAATTTGTGTCCTTTCTGTTTAGTGTAATTGGCTTTAGTAGCAGGGCCTCGGTTTGGGCCTAATTTATTTTAGTTTGAAAAAAAAGAGTATTTTCATTGTTGGGCCTAAGGTGGCTTGCATAGTGGGTAACTTTATGTGGTAATTACATAAAATCAGACATTAAGTTTGACCTTTTTTAAAATCAGATTTTGGCTTTATTTAATCAAAAATAAGGTTTTAATTTTACAATTAATATTAATATTAATATTTTAAATTAAATTGATCTACATACCCACCCTATTACCTACCCCACCAAATTTATTTTAAATATAAAACCCTATCCAAATCCTAATCCTAATCCATTTCATTTCATTTCATTTCTCTCCTCTCTCTCACCAGGCGCCTCCACCGCCACCGCCTCTTCCCCTTTTTCCTCTCTTCCCCTCCCCCGCTTCGAATCGCAGCAGTGACGTGCAATGACGCTAATGTGCTGCCGATTCACAACAGTGTCGCAGCGATGCTATTGCAGCTCAGCAGCGTCACAGCTACGCTGCGACAGTCACTGAGGCAGTTCAAGGTCTAGCCTTCAATGGATCGCTTCCACAGTAGAATCATCTGGATAAGATCTTTGCCTTCGTGCTCCTAACAATTCATAACAAACATCATATTGTTGTGATTTTAACAGATCTTAGGTTTTTCATTTGTTGTGATTTTGGGTTTTTCTTCATTCTCAGATCTTGTTGTTAGTGATTTGCACACTGTGATGATTTTTTGAAAATGAAAATGGTGAGGTGGTGGTCACGCTGGTGGTGGTTGTAGCGTGGTATAGATAGAAATAGAGATGATTGTCGAGGTGTTGGAGGCTGTGTAGTTGTCACGGTGGTGGTGCAGCGATTTTTTGGTTGTGATTTTGCGGGGGGTTTCTCGATTGTGGTATGACGGATCTGTGGATTATGTGGTGGCTGTGGCTGCTGGATCTCTGGTATGGCTATTGTTGATTGTCGAAAGTGTTATTATTGGTCGGTGGTCGGGGCGATGGAGGTCACGACAGCGTCGAACGGATGGGACGAAGAGTTTCTGTTTGGTTGATCTGTGACCAAGTAGTTGGTGGTGTTTTGGGATTGGAGGATGAGGTGTTTGGGTGTATGTGACCAATTATATCGATCCGTGACCAAATTTTTGTGGTGTAGTGAGATTGGGGGATAGGTGTTTGGGTGTATGTGATCAACTATATAGTTTTTTGTGGTTAACTATTTAATCGTGACATTAAAATTTGTTAATCTGTAACTCAAAATATAATTTGTGACCAATTAAAAATCTGTGACCTATAATTATCTGAGTCAATTATATAAATATTATATTACAGTTAAATATTTAATTTAATATATTAATTGTAAAATATAATTAATTAATTCATGGAAAAACCTGAATTTTGTAAATTTAAACCTTGGGCCTGACTTATGAATTTTTCCCTAACTTTATTGGTATTTTGGCCTCAATTTGGGCCCCTATTCTTGTACTTTACTTTGAGTGAAAAAAAATGAGTATTTTATTTACTAACATTTTGCAGGTACATCTCCTTGACCTACGGGCGATTCAATTCCTTCGGCGAACAAAATGAGAATTACCATTTCTTATCTTTGGTGATCAATTATTCGGTGCTCGACTACTTCAACGAACGAGAGTTTCTATTTTATATTACTATTTATCTTAAAATCGCATCGATTACTTTCTTTATGCTGCTGTTATTCTAATTTTACCTAAAGTTCACGTTATTGAGCCTCTTGACTTGTTAAATTCCCATAATTTTACCTACGGTTCATGTTGACCCCAAAAAATGTTGCCAACAGATGCCGGGCCCACTCGTGCACACGTAAGCTTAATCCAACCTGCTAATACCAATCGACGGTCATAAGGACTCCAGAAAATGAGCGTGGGAGTGGCTAAAAGGCACGAGACGTCTCCGTTCAGGCCACCGGCATAAAAGAAATACGATTGTATAAGAAACCAATCGATAAATGATAGGATTTGTTGTAGAAGAATGTTGTAAAAGAAGTGTTGAAATGAAAGAAATAAAGCTCCAAAATATTCAGTTTGTTCTATGAATTTTGCATTAGTCCCCATTGTATTACATGGTTGGGGTATTTATAGTGTTACAACTCAAATTGTGACCTTTGGATCAATTTACACGTGGCCTCATCTCCTCGACCAAGACCTCAAATCCTAGCAATCAAGTTGACTCTCCTAGCTGTACTAACATTAAATGCTCTGACATTGACGAGACAAGACATAAGTAAGCTTTACACAAAAGTCACATCAATCATTTAGAAGAGATTTTCATCATGGCCGAATCCTCATAAGTGGATCTTTGATGGGCCTCGGACGTTAGGTCGGATTGGTAGCCAGGGCCTCGGAACTCACAACTGAAGCTAGAGAATTATATCCTGATCGAATCAAGCCGGTCCCACCGTCGTAACGTGACGCCACGTGTCCGTCCTGTTCTTTAACCCGTAACAATAGTCCCCCAAGTCCATGTGTGGTCATTTATGCCAGGCGTGGACTTTCAAAGTCTGAATTTTCTGTGCTTTACGCCATTTCTAAGAAAGTCGCCTGTAAAATTGAAGTTCTTTTGGAGCTACGTCGAGATGGGGTGAGTTCGTATTCGAACTGGTCGAGGCTGATTTCCTTTTGATGAGGCGAGTTCATATTCGAACTGGCCGAGGCTGATTTCCTTTGGATGAGGCGAGTTCATATTCGAACTGGCCGAGGCTGATTTCCTTTGGACGAGGCGAGTTCATATTCGAACTGGCCGAGGCTGATTTCCTTTGGACGAGGCGAGTTCATATTCGAACTGGCCGAGGCTGATTTCCTTTGGATGAGGCGAGTTCATATTCGAACTGGCCGAGGCTGATTTCCTTTGGATGAGGCGAGTTCATATTCGAACTGGCCGATGCTGATTTTCTTTTGATGAGGCGAGTTCATATTCGAACTGGCCGAGGCTGATTTCCTTTGGATGAGGCGAGTTCATATTCGAACTGGCCGAGGCTGATTTCCTTTGGATGAGGCGAGTTCATATTCGAACTGGCCGAGGCTGATTTCCTTTGGATGAGGCGAGGCGACGTGCATAGAAATTGATGCCTGTGATGTGACGGTTTCTTATGTTTCCAAGGCCAATGAACTGCATCGAGACGAATTTCAATAGCCGTACAGCTGTTTTTATTTAATGCACAATGATGGCCAATTATTGGGATGTGTAGTTTCGAGGACAAATTCACGCGCGAGCCAGTGTTGGTTCAGGCACGCACAAATCTGAGGCGTTGATGTAGAGAAAACGTTTGATTTCAAGGGTCAAGATTTGTGCAATTTTGTACGTCTCAGATTAACTGAGATCTGATCTGACGGCTGGGGCTGAATCCTTCGCTAATATAAAAGCCAGAACTTTGTCATTTTCATACTTTACTTTCACGAAACACTCTGAAATTTCTGAAACTGTCCTCTTGTCAATCATTTTCCGACGAACTTCCGACGAACTTCCGGCGAGCTTTCTGAGTCTTTCCTTCGCTTTAGGTACTTTCTCCTTGCGTAGTTGTCTTCCTATTTTCCTTAGATACCCTTTTCTCGCACTATTCATATTCTTCCAACAACAATGTCTTCCGAGGCGTCTCTAGCCATGACAGTAGTTAGGAGTGGGGAGGAGTCAGTGTCCGGGGCCTCTGGTGAGTGGTATAGTATGACCGAAGAGCCTATAGATTATGAGGCGGGATGGGGGGCAGCCAAAATCCAATCCAATATCACTTCTGCCAAACTAGACGAACTTAGGCGGACCTATAACATCCCCCATTACGTCAAACTCTTGGTCCCTGATGCTCACGAAAGGGCTTGTTTTCCGAGGCCCAATTGTGTGGCCTTCAGTGAACACCTGCTTAAGGCAGGTGTGCGTCTGCCTCTGCACCCCTTCTTTAGGGCTGTGCTGAGGACCTTCATGTTGTCCCCCACCCAAATTCTTCCCAATGGGTGGAGCCAAGTCGTGGGGACCTACTTCCTGTGGAAGGAAGTGTCTCTGGGCGAGGACCTCCCACTTCATGTTTTCGAGTCCCTCTTCCACGCCAGGGTCGTGGGAAAAGATGACTCAAAGGGGTGGTATTACATCACTCCCTGGGGCTCCCACGCCCCTTTTGTGGTCGGGCTCCCTTCATCCATTAAGGGGTGGAAGGAGTCGTGGTTCTGGGTGACGGGTAGGTGGCAGATGGTGGAGGGAGATGCTGTCCCAGCTGTTACCGCGCCGACCCAGTACTACGAGGCTTGTGAGTGTCGTCTTGAGTTCTTATAGCTTCAACATGCCTGTTTCTGATACTGATAACTGCCCCCTTTTTTGCAGATTGTAGCACAAGGTACGAGCTTTCCGAGGCTGAGTGGGCCATTATAGAAGACATTTACCGACGGTCTCCGAGGCTCCGAAGCTTTTCTCACTTAATCGAAAGGAGCAGATACTTCATTGATTTCGGACTGATGGCCCCCAAGGGTAAGAGGCGCCTTTACTTTTAACTAGCTGCCTCCTTTAATGATTTTGAACTGACTTTTCTTCGTAATCGCAGATAAATTCACCAAGAAGGATTATGCCCTGCCTGATATGGCCAGTATAATGAAGGCCACCTCCACTGCCGGGGCGAAAGCACTAAAACCTGGGTCCACTGGGGCAAAACAGGTAAAGTCCAAGCTGGACCGCCTCAGCAAGAACAAAAACGAGAAAGAGGCTGAGGAGGAGGTGCAAGAGGAGGCCCCAAAAGGTGGCAAGCCAGCAGTGGCGAAGGGCAAGGGGGTGGCTGATGAGCCACAAAAGAAGAGAAAACTGGGCCCAGGTGGGGGGTCGTCAAGTTTTGGGACCACTGTGTCCTTTGAGAAGGGAGGTTCGAAGCAGCCGAAGCTCCTCCAGTCTTCGATTGATGCTGCCATGGTGGCCCAGTCTAGGAAGATCGTCATGGATGACGTGGCGAGAGCAGAGGGGGCCACCAAGAAGAAGGTTGTGGAGAGGACTCCAGGAAAGTCTGGGAATTTCACAGGGGGCGGGGGAGGACAAAATAGCCCTGCCGCCAGAATAGAAATGCCGCCCTCCGGAGGTGAGGGCAGCCACTGAGGGCTTTAACAAGTTCTGGACGGAGAGGTGGCAGAATTATGTGGCCACCTGTGATGCTGTGGACCTCACCACTACTTTGGTGAGCCAAACTGCCAGGGCCTTGGGGGTTGCACTGGAATGCCAAACTGTTTTGCGTATATTCGGCCAAGGAATAGGGCTCTCTGCGACGAATCGGAAAAGGTGAAGGCAGAGCTGGCGGAGAAGAAAGAGGCCAACATTGAACTGAGAATTCAGAGAGATGTTGATGATTCAAAACGCGATGCTCTCCTGGCAGAGATTGAGGCCCTGAAGAAGGAGGTTCACGAGAGCCAATGTGAGGTGGCTGCCCTCACCAAAAAGGTGGAGATTTCTGACAACCACCAGAAGGTCACTGCCGAAGCGCTGGAGAAGGCAAACCTTGAATTAACTGGGGCCAGGGATGCCGGGCAGTTCATGGAGAAGGAGCTGAGGTGGCTTGAGGCCGAAGTGAAAAGATATGAAGCTGACGTGGTCGAGGCGGGCGATATTGCAGTAAGAAACTACATAGCCAACTTCCATCACACTGAAGAGTATCGACGCTTCGGCCTGTATTGGAGCAAAGTGGCCTATCAAGAGGTCTTTGAGAGGTTGGGAGAGGCACATCCAGAGCTTGATGTTTACGAGATTGAAGATTTGAGTTCTTAGAGGAGGAGGTTCCATGGAGACTCTGTGAAGAGGGTGAGGTGGTGGAACTTGACCCTGAAGATGAGCCTACTGAAGGGCCTCAACCTGTTGAAGCACCTCAAGCAACAGATGCTCCAGCTCCCCCACCCCCTGCTCCTTGATGCATTTTTGTAATTTTAGCTCATTACTTTGTAATTCATTCGGCATATCAATATAACACAGATCTTGCTTCATCTTTGTGCTGCCATTTATCTTTTCCACAATGAATTTAACTTAATGCAATAGTATCAAGGTCTTGCCATACTTAAATAATTAATAACTAGAATGGGATAACTGAGCAAACTATCCAGCAAAGCAACTAAGCAAACTTAGCAAATCTGAGGTAACTCAACTAAAGCTCCTTTACAAAACTTTTGACAACCGCTTTCCAGGGTATCATTCTGAAACTACCTTAACTTAATCCTTGACGAAACTGTTTTTAACCTCTCGCTTGGTGAACGGTTCATCCAAGCAGAGGCTTCTCCCTTTAGCGTTCAGCTTCACCAAAGGGAGGCATGTGATGTACGCTTTGGAGTTCGAACGAGGTGGCCTTCTTTTAAGGTTTCATCCTCTCCTCCGAAGCGCCCACGCTTCCCAGCTTGGTGGATGGTTCACCCAAGCAGAGGCTTCTCCCTTTAGCGTTCAGCTTCACCAAAGGGAGGCATGTGATGTACGCTTTGGAGTTCGAACGAGGTGGCCTTCTTTTAAGGTTCCATCCTCTCCTCCGAAGCGCCCACGCTTCCCGACTTGGTGGATGGTTCACCCAAGCGAGGCTTCTCCCTTTAGCGTTCGCCTTCACCAAAGGGAGGCATGTGATGTACGCTTTGGAGTTCGAACGAGGTGGCCTTCTTTTAAGGTTCGATCCTCTCCTCCGAAGCGCCCACGCTTCCCAGCTTGGTGGATGGTTCACCCAAGCAGAGGCTTCTCCCTTTAGCGTTCAGCTTCACCAAAGGGAGGCATGTGATGTACGCTTTGGAGTTCGAGCAGAGGTGGCCTTCTTTTAAGGTTCCATCCTCTCCTCCGAAGCGCCCACGCTTCCGGCTTGGTGGATGGTTCACCCAAGCAGAGGCTTCTTCCTTTAGCGTTCGGCTTCACCAAAGGGAGGCATGTGATGTACGCTTTGGAGTTCGGAACGAGGTGGCCTTCTTGCCAAGGTTCCATCCTCTCCTCCGAAGCGCCCACGCTTCCCGCCTTGGTGGATGGTTCACTCAAGCGAGCTTCTCCCTTTAGCGTTCGCCTTCACCAAAGGGAGGCATGTGATGTACGCTTTGGAGTTCGAACGAGGTGGCCTTCTTTTAAGGTTCCATCCTCTCCTCCGAAGCGCCCACGCTTCCCAAAGATGGTGGATGGGTCACCCAAGCAGAGGCTTCTTCCTTTAGCGTTCAGCTTCACCAAAGGGAGGCATGTGATGTACGCTTTGGAGTTCGAACGAGGTAGCCTTCTTTTAAGGTTCCATCCTCTCCTCCGAAGCGCCCACGCTTCCCAGCTTGGTGGATGGTTCACCCAGCGAGGAGGCTTCTCCCTTTAGCGTTCAGCTTCACCAAAGGGAGGCACGTGATGTACGCTTTGGAGTTCGAACGAGGTGGCCTTCTTTTAAGGTTCCATCCTCTCCTCCGAAGCGCCCACGCTTCCCAGCTTGGTGGATGGTTCACCCAAGCAGAGGCTTCTCCCTTTAGCGTTCAGCTTCACTTCAAAGGGAGGCATGTGATGTACGCTCTGGAGTTCGAACGAGGTGGCCTTCTTTTAAGGTTCCATCCTCTCCTCCGAAGCGCCCACGCTTCCTGCCTTGGTGGATGGTTCACCCAAGCAGAGGCTTCTCCCTTTAGCGTTCAGCTTCACCAAAGGGAGGCACGTGATGTACGCTTTGGAGTTCGAACGAGGTGGCCTTCTTTTAAGGTTCCATCCTCTCCTCCGAAGCGCCCACGCTTCCGGCTTGGTGGATGGTTCACCCAAGCAGGCTTCTCCCTTTAGCGTTCAGCCTTCACCAAAGGGAGGCATGTGATGTACGCTTTGGAGTTCGAACGAGGTGGCCTTCTTTTAAGGTTCCATCCTCTCCTCCGAAGCGCCCACGCTTATGGTAGTTGACGAAGACTGGAGAAAACTTATTTATTTATAAAGGCTGGGGAACAACATCCAGCTACTGATTACATTCACTGATAATACATTCTCAGATGCTCAACATTCCACGGGTGAGGTTGAATTCTACCATCCATGTCTTTTATCCAGTAGGTGCCGGGCCGAATTTCCTTTTCAATTTGGTAGGGTCCTTCCCAGTTGGGTCCTAGGGTGCCCACCCCCGGCTCCTTTGAGGATAGGAAAACCCTGCGAAGGACTAAGTCGTTTATGCGGAAGGACCTCCTTTTCATCTTTGAGTTGTAGTATCGACTCATCTTCCTCTGGTAGGTTGCAAGCTTCAGCTGGGAATCATCCCTCTTTTCTTCAAGGAAATCAAGCTCACACCTTCGAAGTTCCTCATTAGATATCTCATTGAAGCTTAATCTTCTGGGTGAAGGTAATCCTACCTCCACTGGGCTCATCGCTTCAGCGCCATAAGTCATGGAGAAGGGGGTTTCCCCTGTAGGTGTTCTCGCTCGTCGTTCGTATCGCCCATAGCACCTCGGGGTAATTCATCTACCCAAGCTCCCTTAGCCGTATCAAGCTTCTTTTTCAAGGTGTGTTTGATGGTCTTATTGACGGCCTCCACTTGGCCATTGGCACTCGGGGGTGATGAGGCGTAGAAAAGTGCTTTACGATTCCAAGTTCTTCACAGGTCCCGGACCTTCCGGTTGTCAAATTGTTTGCCATTATCGAGACGATCGAGTGAGGGATGCTAAAGCGGCAAATGATATTCTTCCATAGAAATTTGGAAGTGTTGGCCTCGATGATCTTTGCCGAGGCTCGCCTTCTACCCATTTCGTGAAATAATCGATAGCTACTATGGCGAAACTAGCGCCTCCTCTCGCCCTTAGGCAATGGGCCAATGAGGTCCACCCCCACTTGCTAAAGGGCCATGGGCTGGTCAACATAGTAAGCTCCACGAGAGGGTTGCCCTCTGCACGTTGGAAAAACGTTGGCACTTGTCACATTTGCGAGCGAATTGGAGAACGTCTTTTTCATTGTAGGCCGCAATATCCCCGCCTCAATGCTTTGTTGGCCAAAGCTAATCCTCCGTGAGTGATTGCCACAGATGCCCTCATGAATTTCTCTAAGTACATAATCGACTTCTTCTTCTCCTACGCACCGAAGGAGAGGTGCAGAGAATCCACGTTTGTATAGAACATCGTCCACTAACAAGAAATGGGCGGACCGTCTACGTATTTTATACGCATCTTCCTTATTATCGGGCAAGGAATGATCTTTGAGATAAGATATGAGAGGTTGCATCCAAGTTGGGGTACCTTCTACCCACATCACCACCTCTACTGAGGTGGACGGCCTGGGGAGGTGTTCAATTGGGACCACTGCCAACAATTCGGGAATCTTTCTGCCATGCTAGCAAGCTTAGATAAGGCATCAGCGTGCGCGTTTTCAAGGCGTGGTATCTGACTTAATTCAAATTTCTCAAAGGAAGGGAGTAGGCTCATTACCAATTTGAGATATGAGGCCATGGCTTTGTCCCTTGCCACGAAGTTGCCGTTTACCTGTCCCACTATAAGCTGGGAGTCGCTGCTGATGTGAAGCCTCTTTACGTGCATTTCCTTGGCTAGCACAGGCCGCCGGCGAGGAGGGCCTCATATTCCTGCAAAGATTGTTGGTGGCTTTGAAGCCGAACCGTACTGCACTATTCAACATATGACCTTCAGGGCTCACAAGAACTACGCCAGCACCTGAGCCTGTCTCCCCTGCCGAACCGTCTATGAACAAATTCCATGTTGGGGGCTCTGAAGGCTCCGTCTCCTGGCCAATTTACAGCACGTTGGTAAGTCTGCCACAAAATCGCTAAAGCTTGCCCTTTGACAACAGCTTACGGCTTTGAAGAGGATTTCAAATTCGCTCAGCTCACCGCCCACTTCGCAGTCTACCCGAGGCGTCCGGCTTTTGTAGAACTTGTCCGAGTGGAAAGTTTGTCGATGCCATGAGATGGTGTGAGCACGAAAATAGGGCCTCAATTTGCGAGAAGCGATGATCAATGCCAGGGCTAACTTTTCCATGTCCGGGGTATCGCGTCTCAGAGGTATTAAAGCCTTCGATATAATAAACAGTACCGAGTTGAATTCTCCTCCCTCACAAGTACTGCACTTATAGCCTCGAGGGAAACTGCTAAGTAAAGTTGTAGCACCTCGCCAAGTTTGGGTTTTGATAGGAGGGGGGCCTGCCCTAGGTGCCTTTTGAGCCCCTGGAAAGCCTCTTCACACTCCTCAGTCCACTGAAACCTCTGTCCTCCCTTGAGTATTCTAAAGAATGGGAGGCATTTATCAGTAGATTTCGATATAAAGCGGCTCAAAGCAGCCACACGACCCGTCAAACTTTGCACTTCTTTTGGTTTCTGTGGGGATTTCATCTCAATTAACGCTTGGATCTTTTCTGGATTTGCTTCGATGCCACGTTGATTGACCATGTACCCTAAGAACTTGCCTGACGCTACCCCAAAGGCACATTTCAGGGGATTCAACTTCATGCGATACTTTCGCAGAACTTCAAAGGCTTCATGGAGGTGGGATATGTGATCATCCACTTTCAGACTCTTAACAAGCATATCATCTACATAGACCTCCATAGTTTTCCCAAGCAAATTAGCAAACATCTTG